>CAMZMU010000050.1:48743788-48923505 GCA_947311845.1 Poa pratensis | reverse complement strand
AGTAGATCAAACCCCACCACACTCTGGCAAGGGCGGCGGTCCAGAGGCAAGCAAGTTCCTTTATGGGCATCTACGTTCCTCAAGGCTGCCGCCGTTGCCACCTCCGACGATACTTCCGACGACGGGGACGGAAACGAACCAACAACATCCAAGTTCTCCACGCCGGAACTGGAAGCGCCACTAGATCTAGGGTTTAGTTTAAATTTCGTTTAAGTTTGTTAAAAGTTGTTTGTTAAATTTCGTTTAAGCTTGTTAAGTGTCCTTCAAATTTCAGTGAAAATCGTTGGTTCGTTTGTATTCATGTTTCTAAAATATTTGGAAAAAAATTATTGGGAGGCGTCGGTGGGGGGAGGCACTCTCAGTAGGGCTGCAACCTGTACCGGCGCTCCCAATAGCACTTGTCCGGCACAATTGCCGCACGCTCTATTGGTAGCGCCGGTGGAGTTGCTCGAAGACCATAAAATTGTTATTAGACCCGACTATATGTGATGATGAGCTTGCTCTTATTATTAGATTGGGAAAAATAAATCGCCATACGTAAGATGATCGCCACGGCAGCGCAGCGTAACCTTATCGGTGACGGAAAAAAACATGTTTTTTGGAGGATGTGTGGTTAGTGGATTTGCTACAGGACACGCAGTACCCATCCATGTACAACATCGTGCGACGAAAAAAGGTTTTAGTCGGCGACGAGTTTTCTAGAAATCCTTCGAATATTGAAGATGTAGCCTTTCTGATAATAAGTAGGAAAGATGGATGCACCTAGTCGAAAACATGATGATGATTGAATTGTCTGATGAACCGGATGTCTTTATTTTGAACTTTACGGCTAATGGTATTTTTACGATAAAATCGTTGTATTTGGATCTTATGAACTATCATACTCCTTTCCTACATAAGTATCTTCAGAAACTTAAAGTGCCATTGATGATCAAGATCTTCATGTGTTTTTTTAGAAATGTGCTATTAAGAAAAGACTATTTGGTTGAGCATGAGTGGAATGGATGTAAGAAATCTGTTTTCTGTGATTCAGAGAAGTCGATACATCATTTAGAGTATCTCTAGCAGATACCGGAAAAGCACGTACAGGATAACTAGTTTCCGGTTTCCACGAAAACGTTTTATGGTACACAATTTTACTCTCACATAATAGATTATCTCAGATAGGAAAGTGGTATAAAAAAATCAAAGTGCTAGGTTGTGCTCTCTGAGTGCGATTATCTGAAGTTGCTAGGTTTGAAGAGCTATTATAATTCCGTATCAACTACCAAGTTATCATTTTTGTCACACCAAAATTTTACTCCGTCCTCTACCACGGTGCACAGAGGAAGAGGGTGGCATATCGGTCCAACCGTCCAAGTTGGTTGGGAGCGCCGGCGAGGAAGGCGTTGGGCACCATATCGGCAGCGCGCACACAGAGTGAGGAGGAGATGGGCGCTCGGTCCCACGTATGACACTGCGTTGGCCCACACCTCCACCGGACCAATAGATTTGGGACGTGTACTGTCCGACTGCACATAACCGAACGGTAACCGAAAATCGAAACCGAAAAAACCTAACCGCGACCAAAATTCCGGTTTTTATGGTTAGTGGTTACGGTTTCAGTTAGCAAAAGTGCTAACCGAATGGCCTCCGGTTAATTCGGTTTATAACCGAAAAACCATTGGTTTAACCGAAAAAACCGAAGTGCCTAGCCTAATAGAAAAAATCACGTTGGAAACCCGGACTAATGTGTTATAACTGACATAGAGTGAGCTATAAACATTAAGGGCCACCCGACCTACTGGTTATGACGTGCAGACTTCTGTTTCTAACAGTAGGTAACGTGTTCAAGTCCCTGCTTTGCATGTTATTTTACATTGGCCGAAATTTCCTTTTATTTTTGTCTCTCATTTTTGCAGCACATCTAGTTTGCTCATACAAATTATAAAAATGAAATTATTTGCCATAACATTTATGTATTACTCAAAAATTCGCGTCAACTTTGGTTAATTTGGTTATTACCGAAACCGAACCGAAGTTAAATGGTTATTACCGAAACCGAACCGTATTCTCGTACAAAACCGAATTTACCGAAGTATCAAAACCGTATTTACCGTATAACCATATAAACCGAACCGAATTAACCATTTTAACCGAACGCACAGCCGGCAGGGAACACATGTCGTGCCCAGAATGTCCATTTCACTACCAGTAGATTTGGGTATTGCTCGTGAGGAAAGAAAACATATCAACGCATACTATAGTGGAGATTAAGTACCAGTGTACTACCCAGATTACCACGTGATGTTGTTTAGCGCTTGTCTTCCTCTATAGGATAGGTTTTTGTGATTCATGCACATTCAGGTATATAGCCTTATATGCAGCGGCGGAGCCAGCCATGGCTGACGACCCGGGCCACCTTCAGAGCAACAGTGCCAAACAGTATCCTACAGTGTACAAAGTGCTACAGTTAAGCTTGCAAGCTGCCGCCACACCAGGGCCATGGCCCAGGTTGCCTGGGGCCCGGCTCCGCCCCTGCTTATATGGATCTGAGGAAATCCTATGTGCAATGCGTGTCTTCACTCCAGGATCTGTTGTCAAATTACATCATATCTACATTGCAAGGACAAGTTGGACCAAAGGCATGGATAGACGTCCCAAAGGTATTAATCAACATATATGATTCAGCAACTAGACTACCTGAAGACTAAGTGCTAAGCTATTGACACCTGAAAACAAATTGAAGTGGAAAGAATAAGATAGGTCATGCTGGAGAGTGATGAATCTTGAGCTGATATGGTTCGAGCACTACTCAATCTCGAACACTTGACCAATCGGTTGCTGACACACATTTTTCATACCTGGCTAAGAACGTCCTAGGACATGATGCCGAGCTCAACCAAACATAAAAATCTTGCTAACTATATGGTAGGCATGGGTTTAAATTTTCTTTAGATACTCCCTGTAAAACCGCAATTGCACGCTTGCATAATAACATCATTGCAAGTGATTCCCCCCTCTCAGAGGTAAAACTAATGATGACGGGACCTGAGGTTACTTGCATATTGATCTACTTCAGCTATATTGGTACAACTGCTGCAATTATGGAGGTGGTGCTATTCCAGCTAGCCATAGCTTCCGGTTGCAATGAAATACCCTTGTAGCACAAAATTTGGATTTACAAGTCAAAACTCGAGCACAGTGTTCAAAAAAGATTGGATCAGATCAAAATCAAGTTGAAAGGTGCCATTTATTTGCATCTGGGTGAATAAAGTGTCAAAGACTCACAGGCGCATGTTCATCTACATGAGATGCTTCTTGTAAGCGAACGTAATCATATCGCAATCGTACATGTTGTACCTGCCTTAACCACCGTAGATATTCTCCTGTAATCATGGTAGGGTTAGGATTTTAGGTCGGTTCCTCTCTCTTGTACTCGTGTATATGTACACAATGCTATACATGAATACAATGCGTTTGACAATTCTTTTGTTTCTATCCTTCTTCATGGTATCAGCCTCCTCCCGATCCAATCTCTAAACCCCTTCCGCGCCAACCCTAGCCATGTCAAGCCCTCTGGTTCCTCGATCTGGGCGGCTCCGGTGGCTCCTCTGCTGGCAATCCCTTTGCACCACCGCCTCCCTCCGTCGCCACCATCCAGACCATCCCCATCCACTACCATGTTCCGGTCATCCTCGACCTCGAGGACTCCACCTCCACCACATGGCAGACCTATTTCATGGTCACCTTCCTCGAGCTCGGCCTCCTCGACCACATCGACGACTCCCTCGATGCCAAGATCATGGAGATCGACTACTCGTGGACGCAGATCGATCAGTGCATCGTCTCCTGGATCTACACTACCATCTCCCAGAACGTCCTCAACATCATCATGCAGTCCACCGACCATGCCGCGTCCCTCTGGCGCACCATCAACGATCTCTTCCTCGACAATCACCTCCATCGTGTCGTTTACGCCAAGCTGAGCATGGAGTTTCACAACCTCGTCCAAGGCAAGCTGAGCATCACGGCGTTGTGTCCCCGGCTAAAGTGCCTCGTCGACACCCTGTGTGACGTCGGGTCTCCTGTCGACGACCGCGACATGCTGATCAATCTGATCCGCGGCCTCAACGACGACTTTGGCCACTGCATCGCCGCCCTCACTTTCCGCTCCGAGGGCCTCACGTTCGCCAGCGCCCGCGCCTCCCTTCTGCTCGAGGAACGGCGTCTCCTTCACTCCGCTCGCCAGACGCAGCAGGCCACCCAGCTGGCTGCTCTCTACGCCGGAGCTCCGTCTCTGCCCACGCCGCACTAGCCCGCCGCTCCCTCCACCAGCAACCAGGGTGGTGGCTACCGTGGCAAAGGAAATAAGAAGAAGACCAAGCTGGCCGCCGTCGGCCTACCCATCTTCAACGGCGGTCCCTACACGCCTTCGCCCCCAGGCGTGCCCAACTACACATAGCTCGCCGGCATGTTCCAGGCATGGTTGTCTCACGGACGCGCCCCTGATGGCGGCAACGGCGATGGCATCATCGGTGCCCGTCCCGCTCCGGGTTCGGGCAAGTTTGCGCCGAACCACACGGGGTTCTCGGCCTACTCCAACCCCGCAACTTACCAGCTACCGTCTACCAACTGGGACCCGGCGCCCCTGCACCACGCTCTCCAGAACATGTCGCTGCAGCCTTTCGGCTGCTACCAGCTTCCTCTACCCGCCAACAACGCTGGAGACTGGGTCCTCGACATCGGCGCCACGTCCCACATGACTAGCGACCCTGGTATCCTCTCTATTTCTACTCCTTATCACTCATTTTCTTGCATTGTTGTTGGCAATGGTGCACGTCTCCCTATAACTCATGTTGGCACCTCTATTGTCTCCACTCCCTCCACCTCTCTTCATCTCCGTAATGTTCTTGTTACTCCCCACCTTGTCAAAAACCTAGCTTCTATTCGTTGTCTAACTCGTGATAATCCTATAACCATTGAATTTGACACTCTTGGTTTTTCTGTCAAGGATCTTCACATCAGGGTGGTTCTCCTGCGATGTATCAACTCCGGTGAGCTTTATCCGCTGCCCAATGGACGGATGCATCATCACTCTCTTCACGCCACCACCTCCACCAACCTTTGGCATCAGCGGCTTGGCCACCCCGGAGAACCTGCATTGGCGCGCATATGATCTACCTTTTCGTTTGCGCGTAATAAATCGCCGTCACACATGTCATGCGTGTCGGCTAGGAAAGCATGTTAGACTTCCTTTTGGTATTTCCAATTCCCAAGCTAGTGCTCCGTTTGCTTTAATTCATTGCGATGTATAGACCTCTCCTATTTTGTGTATTTCTAAACATGAATATTATCTCGTCATCCTCGATGATTTCCCTCATTATACATGGACTTTTCCTCTTCGTCGTAAATATGAGGTTCACAATATACTTCGCAATTTGCATGCCTACGTCGCCACCCAATTTTAGTGCCCCATTCTCTCCATACGCACTGATAATGGACGAGAGTTTGACAACCACGCCACTCGAAACTTTCTAGCTGAACATGGCATTATTTTTCAACTTACATGCCCATTCACTTCTCAACAAAACAGCCGTGTTGAACGTGTCCTTCGTACGCTTAATGATAGTTTGCGTGCTATTCTTTTTCATGCCCATCTTCCTCCCAAGTTTTGGGCCGAAGCACTCAACACAGCCACCTATCTCTTAAACCTCCGCCCTTGCCATCCACACAACTTTTCCACCCCTCACGAGCTTCTCTTTGGACGTGCACCTGAGTACCAGCATCTCCGCGTCTTCGGATCCCGTTGTTACCCAATCACTGCTACCACGGCGCCCACAAACTAGCTCCTCGCTCCGTCGTGTGTGTATTTCTTGGGTACCCCAATGATCACCATGGATATCGCTGTTATGGTCCTAACACCGGTCACGTGCTAATCTCTCGTCACGTCCTGTTCGACGAGACTATTTTTCCTTCAGGAACATCATCGCCACGACGACTGCATCAGCTTTTTCCGTGCCTCTCATGCACGACAACACGTCGGTGTTCAACCCCGTGCAGGCGTGCATGGCTCGTGCTCATCGCCGTGGACCACCTCCAGCTGCTCCGTCCGCAAGTCCGCAGCCCTCTCCTACCGCGTCGTCTGTCGCGACAGAGAATTCTTCAGTTTCTCTGCCGCGGCAGGAAACCACCCTGGATCGGCCGAACGCTGTTGGGGCAGCGTCTTCGCCTGTTTCTTCTGCCGCGGAACGTTCGTCGCCATCTGCAGCCTCGCCGTCCGCTGGCTCCACCTCTTCGACGATTGTTGCGCCATCGACAGTCGGCTCTCCTACCTCAACACGCGACAGCCTTGCACCGGTTGTCCCTCCTGTCGTGCCGCTTCGCGCTCATCAGATGCAGACCCGTGCCATGCGCGGTGTGGTTTGCCCGAATCAGCAGTTCCGTGACTTCATTCTGGAAGCCTCCAACTCGGACTTGTCACCTCTTTCGACCTCTGCCCACACTGCTCTCCGTGATCCAAATTGGGTTGCGGCTATGTAAGAGGAATTTGATGCTCTCAAGGCCAATTCGACGTGGGATCTTGTTCCTCGATCTCAGGGTGCTAATGCCATCACTGGCTAGTGGGTTTTTCGCCATAAGCTCAACTCTGATAGATCTTTGGCTCGCTACAAAGCTCGGTGGGTTGTGTGTGGGTTCAATCAGCGTCCCGACATTGATTTTGGGGAGACCTTTGGCCCGGTTGTGAAGCCTGCAAGTGTCCGAACTGTTCTGCACATTGCTGGCTTGCGCTCTTGGCATGTTCATCAGTTGGATGTCATTCGTATTGAGTGAGTATACTGTCAGCAGCCCACTAGATTCATTGACGCCTCTCAGGCCGACCATGTCTGCTTATTGTCAAATCTCTGTATGGACTTTGACAGGCTCCTCGTGCGTGATACACTCGCATTGGCAGTTTTCTTGCCCGGATTGGCTTCTCTCCTACGCGCTCCGACACATCTCTGTTTGTCATGCGCCATGGCACCGAGACAGCCTACCTGCTGATGTATGTCGACGATATCATCTTGACAGCCTCGTCTGCCGTGTTTCTTCGCCATCTCACCTCACAGCTGCAGTCAGAGTTTAAGCTCAAGGATTTAGGGCCTCTACATTTTTTTTCTTGGCGTCAATGTTCGCCGCACTACCAGCGGGTTCTTCCTCTCTCTCAAGAGAGGTGCGCCGACAAGATTCTTGAGCGTGCTGCCATGTCAAACTGCAAGCCCGCTGCTACACCAGTTGACAGTTGACACAAGTCCAAGACCTCCTCCACTGATGGTACTGCTGCCACCGATGCCACGTTCTACCGCAGTATTGCCGGTGCCCTTCAATACTTGATGCTCACCAGCCCAGATATTGCTTATGCAGTTGGACAAATCTGTCTTCATATGCATGCACCGTGTGATGTTCATTGGGGATTGATCAAGCGTCTGCTCCGCTACCTGCCTTAACCACCGTAGATATTCTCCTGTAATCGTGGTAGGGTTAGGGTTTTAGGTCGGTTCCTCTCCCATATACTCGTGTATATATACACAACCCTATACATGAATACAATGTGTTGCACAATTCTTTTGTTTCTATCCTTCTTCACTTCTGTTAACTGTACTAGCTGCCAGCTGGGGCTGTGATTGCCAAGCCCAGCAATTTTCGGAAGGCCAGTTGTATATTCAGATAGGCTGTACCGCTGTAGCCCCTCTCAACCTTTTCAGCTCCAAGGGAAAATTCTTCGAGCGTCTGAAAAAATACAGATGTCAAAAGGATGATCAACATGCACGTTAAGAAGGACAATTAGGGTAGAAGTAATACCCTATAGTTAGAGCCTCCTGAGCGTATCGGAGTCTCTTTAGTTCCCCAGTTAGAGCTTGGACCTCTCCACTCTGGAAGTCCCCCATACCGTTAAAAATCAAAATCTTCGTGTGGCAGCTTCTTAGGAACCGCCTACCCTCAGGGGTGGAGGTTCGCAAGCGACAGGGGCCGGGTGATGGGCTCTGCCCCATGTGTGGGATCCCCGAGACGGGAACCCATATCCTTTTCACCTGCCCCGCTGCCAGGTTTCTATGGAGCTTCGTCCAGGAGGCGCTGGGGCCTGCTTGGCAGGCCTCAGACCTTGGCGAGTTCCTAGAAATCCAGGCGAACCGTACCGGGGAGAGGCGACGCCTCTTCTGGTTGGTGTTTGCCGCATTGATGTGGACCTTGTGGACGATTCGCAATAAGATGGTGATCGAGCGGATTTTTCTCCGACGTGCTTCTGACTCGATGTTTAAACTTCTGGCTTTCTTGCAGCAGTGGCACCCGTTGTCTAGGCAGCGGGACAGGGGGCAGCTGGACGCCATGATCACTAGACTTGTGGAGACCGCTCGGCGCATCTCCTCGTCTTCTTCCAGCTAGCGCCGGAGGGGCTTAGTTTTTTGTGTTCACTCTCTTCTGTCTTTCTTGATGTATCTCTCACACCGCCCCCCCCCCCTCCACTTCTTTCTTGCTTTTTTCATGTGGGCTTACTTGTGCTGCGCCCCCAGCAAGCGGCCTTTCCGCTCTTATGTTTGTAACTGTGTATGGACTTGCTTGGCATGTTGCTTTATTTATAAAGCGGGGCGAAAGCCTGTTTCGAGTAATACCCTATATGTGCCTATTCAATAACATGGAGCGTTTCTTGAATACGCTGCCGTCTGATAACTACTTAATCTGTTTCCCTAGTATTTCATCAAGAAGGTTCTCTCTAAACATCAGATAATCATTTTAGATCAATTCTTTTGGGCATACAGTAACTGAACTGTACGATTGAGCTTCTCACGAGCAAGTACAAACACCAAATGCAACTCACCTGTACAGTTTCCGAATTAAAACGTTATGGAGCTCCCCCTTTGTGTGGTTCTGTAGAACGGTAAGCTAGGGTTTGGGGGAAGCCTCTCACACGTAATACGTGGGGGTTCCGGTGTTTATATAATAGCCCAAAGGGCAAGAATCCTAATACAATACAACTAGGGTTACAATATGTGCATACCTAATACAATACGCTAACACCCCCCGCAGTCACAGCGGGAGGCTTTCGGACGCAAAGACTGGACCGAAAATCAAGAAACAGTTGTGTTGGTAGTCCCTTAGTCATAACATCAGCAAACTGAAGCGCAGAAGGAACATGTAGAACTCGTGCTTCGCCTAGAGAAACCTTCTCTCGAACGAAGTGGATGTCAATCTCAATGTGCTTAGTGCGACGATGTTGCACCGGATTGGATGACATGTAAATGGCAGATACGTTGTCACAGTAGACAAGCGTCGCCGAGCTGAGAGGGCGATGAAGTTCCTGCAGAAGTTGCCGTAACCAACAACATTCAGCCACGGCATGGGCAACGGCACGGTACTCTGCTTCGGCACTGGATCGGGAGACGGTGGTCTGTCTCTTGGAGGACCAGGATATCAAACTGTCACCGTAATAAACACAGTAGCCGGACGTAGAGCGACGAGTGTCTGGACAGCCAGCCCAGTCAGCATCTGAATATGCAGTGAGACCAGTGGAGGAGGAGGCACGAAGCTGCAGACCAAGGTCCAATGTACCACGAACATATCTGAGAACTCGCTTCACCATAGCAAGATGAGGTTGTCGAGGAGCATGCATATGAAGGCAAATCTGCTGAACCGCATAGGCAAGATCCGGATGCGTCAATGTGAGGTACTGTAGTGCTCCAGCAAGACTCCTGTATTCCGTAGCATCAGAGAGGAGATCACCATCAGAAACAGAAAGCTTGGCGTGAGTATCAACAGGTGTCGGGGTGGGGTGACACTCGGCCATACCAGCTCGCTGAAGAAGATCCACAGCATACTGGCGCTGAGAGAGAAACAGACTGTCGGAGGATCGGGTCACAGCAATGCCGAGGAAGAAGTGAAGATCGCCCAAGTCAGTCATAGCAAACTCACTGTGTAGCCTCGCAAGTAGACGCTGCAGAAGGCCAGGGGAGGATGCAGTAATGATGATATCATCAACGTAGAGAAGCAAGTAGGCCGTGTCAGTCCCGGATCGCAGAACGAAGAGTGATGTGTCTGTACGAGAAGCAACGAAGCCCAGAGTAGCTAGGTGAGCAGCAAACCGTTGGTACCAGGCACGGGGAGCTTGCTTCAAACCATAGAGGGACTTGTGTAGCTGACAGACATGGTCCGGCCTAGAGGCATCAACAAATCCAGGGGGCTGCTGACAGTAGACAACCTCGTCAAGGAAACCATTTAGAAATGCATTCTTGACATCGAGTTGTCGAATCGGCCAGGAGCTGGAGACAGCAATGTGAAGAACCAGTCGGATCGTAGCAGGCTTGACAACAGGACTGAACGTCTCATCATAGTCGACGCCGGGGCGCTGAGAGAATCCACGGACGACCCAACGAGCCTTGTACCGTGCGAGAGTCCCGTCAGCGTGGAATTTGTGCCGAAAAATCCACTTGCCGGTCACGACATTCGCCCTAGGTGGACGAGGCACGAGAGACCATGTCTTGTTGTCGAGAAGAGCCTGATGCTCGTCTGCCATGGCCTGACGCCAGTTGGAGCTTTGCATGGCGTGACGAAACGTGGAGGGAACCGGGTCAACAGAAGTGTCCACAGCCGACAGGTTCAGCCGATCCACAGGGCGTACACGACGACCTGCCCGTGTGGTCGTAGTAGCTGCAGGTGCAGGAGCCGTTGAGGGAGCATGTCGTCGAGGTCCGGTCGCGGTAGCACGCCGGGCTGCCGCGGCAAGCGGAGAAGCCACAGCGGTCTCGGGTGCCATGGCAGAGGATGTAGCTGCATCAGGTGCCGTGGCAGAGAATCAAGCAGAAATTCGTGCCACGGCAGAGGGGGTGTCCGCGGCAGAGGATCGTGCCATGGCAGGAGAGCGCATGCTTGCAGCAACATGGCGATCATCCGCAGCTGTGGCACGACGAGGTGGGGCCGCACGTGGTAGTGGGGCCGCACGTGGCAGTGGGTCCCGTAGGTCGAAGAAGAGGAAGTCCAAGCGCCGTGGTGAGGAGGACACGGGAGAATCCCGGGCTCGAGCTGCAAGCTGAAAGGGAAACACATCCTCGTCGAAAACAACATGTCTCGAGATTATAATCTTCCCAGACGTAATATCGTAGCAGCGGTAACCACGGTGTTGCGATGGATATCCAAGAAAGACACAAGGGAGGGACCGAGGACGGAGCTTGTGCTTGGTGGTGGAGGCTATATTAGGGTAACAGAGACATCCGAAAACACGCAAAGAATCATATGGTGGGGATCGGTCATGTAGACGCGTGTAGGGTATAAGGGAGCGAATTGCTTTGCTAGGACGCCTGTTCAGGAGGTAGGTAGCAGTGGCTAGAGCTTCAGCCCAAAAGGATTCAGGAACATGGGCTTGAAACAGAAGAGTGCGCATCGTGTCATTGACAGTTCTAATAGCACGCTCGGACTTGCCATTTTGCTGGGAAGTGTAGGGACACGAAAGACGCAGTGTCGTGCCATGAGAGGTGAGAAGATTGTCTACGGCAGAATTGATGAACTCAGTGCCATTGTCAGTTTGAAGAGCGCGAATTGTGGTGCCAAATTGGGTTTGGACATACGCAAAAAATTTCACAAGAGTGGCATGTACACATGATTTTTGACGTAATGGAAAGGTCCAATAAAAATGAGAGTAGTCGTCGACAATGACAAGGTAATATCGAAAACCAGAATTACTAATAATTGGAGAGGTCCACAAATCACAATGTATCAACTCAAACTTGGCACTAGACGTAGAGGTAGACAAACTAAACGGAAGACGCACGTGTTTGCCAAGTTGGCAAGCATGACATACAGAGGAGCGCCTATTTTTATTACACTTAATAAGAGAAAACTTCTGAAGAGCCGACATGGCATCTTGACCAGGGTGTCCAAGTCGACGGTGCCAAAGATCAGCGGTGGTGGTGACGAGCATGGCGGTAGGTGGTGCACGGTGAGGGGTGCCGGGAAACGTGTAGAGATCCCCTTCACTGTTGCAGCGAAGGATCACGCGACGAGTCTTCAGGTCCTTCACGGAAAAACCAAAAGCGTCAAACTCAACAGAACAGAAATTATCTCTAGTGAATTTACGAATCGAGAGTAAATTTCGAATTAAGTGTGGAACAAGAAGAACATGATCTAGTCTAAAACGATATGGGAATAGAGGTGCCGTTGCCGACAGTAACGAAGTGAGGACGAGAGAGAGGTGCAGAGAACTGGATGTTACCCTCGTCGTTCGTCATATGTGCGGTGGCGCCAGAGTCCATGACCCAGCCGCCGTGCTGGTAAAGGTTGTTGAGGGCGGCAATCAGACCGGCGTTGTCCCACGCCGGCGATGCAGAGGTGGACGGGCCCGACTGGTAGAGCGGGGCAGTCGTGGTGGTGTACGCCTGTGGGCGCGGTCCGATGAGGCCGGGAGCAGGCGAGGGATAGCGCCACTGTCCCGAGCCAGCCGCACCAGGAGAGAAGCAGACCCAAGGGCCGGTCGGAGCAGGGTTGCCGGGGCGCTGTGAAGCGCCTTGCCTGCCGCCGTTCTTGTTTTTCTTCTTCTTGGGAGGAGGTGCGGTGGAGGACTCGCCACGGCAGGCCGTGCCAGTGCACGCAGGGGCAGGTCCGCGGGCCTGCGCAACAAGGGCAGTGGAGGCGGCGTTCGAGGCCGCGTTCGCCTGCTGCATCTCCTCCATGAGAAGCATGCTTCGGGCACGGATGAAGGTGGGCAGCGGGTCGGTCATGGAGATGACCGTGGCGGCGGAGGCGTACTGTGGGCCGAGGCCACGCAAGGTATTGAGGACGAGGGCACGGGCGGAGACGGGCGAGTCGTTGTCGGCGAGCGCGTCCGAGAGCTGTTTCTGGCGGCGGCAGTACTCCGTGATCGAAGACGTGCCTTGAACGAGCTGACGAAAGTCGTTGTCGAGGTAGATCGCCTTGCTGGCCTTGTTGGCGGAGAAGAGCTCGAGGATGGCGAGCCACAGCTGGCGAGCCGTCTGATCACGGGCAAGCACCATGTCCGCCACGTCCTCATGGATGGCCGAGTGGAGGTGGTTCAGGACGGTGTAGTCGTCCGCCTTCCAAGCGTCGTCCGTGAAGGCGGCAGGAGTGGTGCCGTCAACGTGGCCGATGAGACCGGCGCGACCGAGGGAGGCCTTGAGATAGATGCTCCACTTGGTGTAGTTGGCGGCGTCGAGGTTGAGCACCACGGGCGCGACATGGCGGGGCGCGCCACCGGACGGGATGCCGCCAGTGGAGGGCACGAGGGCGCTGGAGGAGGAGGAGTCGAGGGCGCTCGAGGTGAAGGCCATGGGGGGCAGCGGAAGAGGGAGCCGACGGCTAGGTTTAGAAGTCGGCGGCTAGGGTTTTAGCATCGGGGATCAAGCTGATACCATGTAGAACGGTAAGCTAGGGTTTGGGGGAAGCCTCTCACACGTAATACGTGGGGGTTCCGGTGTTTATATAATAGCCCAAAGGGCAAGAATCCTAATACAATACAACTAGGGTTACAATATGTGCATACCTAATACAATACGCTAACAGGTTCACCTTAAGTAAAAGATCAGTCAAACACCAGTGACACCAATACAGCAACTACATTGCAAGTTAGATACCGATTGCAACATTAATTAACAAGCAATGATACTTGGCTGGTACAATGACCAGCTTTACCGGAGGTTATGACCATTTACAAACATTTCTTAGCCCATGCAAGAATATGTTCACTACAAACATTTATTAGCCTATGCTAAGTTCTATCATGAGAAGTTGATGATCGTGGGTCAACATGTGTCTGTTTCAGAGTATAGCAATATTACATGGGATACATACATCTACAGTTAAAGCTCTCTGACAACTGGAGCAAAGAACAGATAAGACTCACCTTCAACCTGTTTTTTTACACGAGACAGATCATCAATCAAGGTGATGCTATGGCTTTTGAGACAGACTCTGTTGTAAAAACAGTATATATGATTTTAGTAAAGACTAGAGCAATGTACAAAACAACAAAATGTGATACTTCTTGATTTCAGTACAAAGAGAAGGGCAAAGTTTGTTTTTTAATGAGAAAGAGGCGAACTTAATCGGTGAAGAATTAAATATGGAACTAATGTTCCTACCGACCTCCACTATATATATATGACCCCTCGTTGCGAGAGATGGACTTCATCTACAAGTTGACATTGCCACCTTTTTCTGGTTATGTACACATCAATAGATGATGGACACCAGTTAGAAATTACGAGGAAGAGAAGACACGAATGTATGCAAAGAAAATTAGGAATAGGAAGCTTCGAGAAATTATTACACGCAACGCTGCCTACTCAGACTACATTTGTGTTATTGAGCTTACCGAGACCCTCTTTTCATACTGAAAAACATATTGTTGTGACTAGATCTTGTGATTACGTGTTGAAACATGGTGCTATAGATGGCACAAGAGCTCTTTCTCAAAGGAAACCTGGACCAAGGGTACTGCAGTGCACCCAACTTACAACCCATTCTAACACGGGGGGTTGACACTTCCTAGCCGATTGGTAGCGAAGCACGGCTATCGACTTTCGACTTGCAGAAGCAGGACGCAAGGAGTTGGAATACGCTTGTCACCTGACTCACCTTGGACCGGCTGAAGTTCCTGTAAGTCTAAACCACACTGTAATTTCCCGATGACGGCTCTCTCTCCGTATGAAGGCGAGAGAACAATAAACAGAAATTGAGATTTTCCTTTCCACATGAAGCATCACGCTCCGAGTTACTTTTTTTTCGAGAGTACGCAATCACGCTCCGAGTTACAATATCAATGATAACGGAACAAGAGTTTTCACAGTATACCAACCTCAAGGGCAAACAAACAAAAGAAAATGCAAACAGAAAGTGAGATATGATGGTTAAAATTCACGAGGCTAATTGATTGGAGCTTTATTATTCCATTCATCGGGTATTGAGCCGGTTTAGTTAGGAAAAAAATTATACGGGACTGGTCCGCAAAGTCTCTACCTTAAGTCTCCTCCGAATTTTCCACCTAATCCTCAGCAAGCTATTCAAAGCAGCTCCCAAATCTCCCGATTCACTTAATATACATAAACTAATCAGGATTCAGTCCCACAGTAGCTATTTGTACTTTGTACTTGTACCCCTTTGTATTGTATCACACGACCTGACTTTTGAATTCCGTTTGCTTCAGATAAGTTAATCGAATAGAGCCGTACCTATCAACCCAAATATAACCCACGTGACATCGCCGGTGGTTTTGTCAACTCTGCCACAGACCATTCACGTTTTGCCGGTGACGAGGAGAGGATGATGCAGCGAAAAGAGCAATAACCGTGAAGGCACGCCGGCAACGACCTTCCCATGGCCCATCCAGGGGCGAAGCTAGAATCTAACCGGCCAAAATTTATACTAAACTTTGCAATTAGTCTACATCTTAAGAAAATCAACATTTTTTGCTAATTTATAGGTAGAAAAATATTCTACACCCCGGGCCATGGCCCAGGTTCCCCGGGGTGTAGCTTTTCCCATGTCATCTAGTATATCAACGCCACCGTTGAACATAAGGTTGGACATAAAGCTCAAAGCTCGGCGAGTTTAACAAGCGATCGGTTGCTCGACTCGTATGAGTTCGCAGTGGCGTAGCCAGGATTTCAACATTGTGTAGTGAATATAAAGTTGTGTAGTCACATATATGTATTTGTAGTATCTTTTATTTTTTTTCATAAGTTTTTGCTTGTATTACCAAAAAGATGTGTAGTCAGCTGACTACATAGCCTCTGATGTGGCTTGGCTCATTTTCTTAATTAACCGAGCTGAGCGACAATTTTCGCTAGTTAACACTAACGAGTTAACAATCAAGCTTGCGAATTTTGCGAGCTACTCGTTAGACTCGGTAGCATCGTGGCAGCAGGCTGCATGCATGCATGGTTGGCCTGGTAGGGTAGCTCATCTAATGTTTTTTTTTTAAACCTGTACTATAGGGGAGCCCCCACAGCTCTTTATTATCTCAACCCAAAATTACAAAACTATTTACAGATATTTACAAGGAAGTTATGGAAGGTCGTCAATCCATGATGACAAGAGGGGTTTAACAGAGGGTTTCACCCTATGCAACAGAAGGGTGATATCTAAAACAAAACCAGCATTCCATCCCCTGAAGGTGGGAATAGTCTCCTTGAAAATGAAACTGTTCCTCTGCTTCCAAATGTTCCAACAAGCCAGAATGACAACTTCGGCGAAACATGGCCCATTAAAGTTATTCCTTACCTCCAAGAGATTGCCCATGACAGTATTATCAGACCACTGAATCTGCAAGTAATTCTGAACCCTTGAAGTGAAGCAACACTGAAAGAACAAGTGAGTCCAATCTTCATAACTATGATTCTGGACAAAGAACAGAATTGTTATTATCTGTCACTTTCCAATTTCTACGCAGCAGCATGTCCTTTATATTGATTCTGTCATGTAGTAGCAGCCAAGCAAAGAATTTATGTTTGGACATGCATTTGGATTTCCAGATCTAACTAGAGGGAGTATGATTGTTGAAGCCAGCCAAATATAAGGCATAAAAGCTACTGGGTGGGCCCTTAGCAATAGTGCATTCCCATTTATCTTCACTGTCATCCAGGACTACACCATCTATCAGGGAGTGGAACTCATTATATTCCTGATATGCCTCGACTGACAACGGCAAGTGAAAACCATCCTAACTTCCGGTTACAACGAAATACCCTTGTAGCACAAAATCTGGATATACATATCAAAACTCAATCACCGTGCTCGAAAAAGATTGAATTGGATCATGGGTGGACCCAGCGCCCCTGCCGGTGGTGCAAAGCTTGTGTTTTATGCTTTTTATAGCGACTTTGTACAAAAATTTAGCATTTTAACCTACTTTGCCTAGGCTTTCGGAAGTTTCTGGATCCATCACCGAATCGGATCAAAATCATATGGAAAGGTGACCTTTATTGGCATCTCGGTATGATTAAGAAGTCACAGGCGCATGTTCATCTATATGAGATGTTTCGTTTAGTTGTACTAGTTGGTGCTGCAATTGCCAAGCCCAACGATTTTTGGCAGGCCATATGTATATTCAGATAGGCTATAGCCCCTCTCGACCTTTTCAACTTCAGGGGCTACTCTTCGAGCGTCTGAAAAATAGAGATGTCGCAAGGATGATCAACACATAGGTTTAGAGGATAATTAGTAAAGAATTAATAACCTATGTGTGCCTGTAAGGCATCTCTTACAAAATTCTTGTGTTTTGAAATCAGTACATGACATTTCAATCTTTGTTTTTTTTTCTATTACTACGTTTTCAAAATCTTGCAATCGGGCTCTTAACATTTAGGATAGTCCATGCGTCGACTATATATGGCGTTGAATTATCGCCAACAGCAACAGTCTTATACTCGCACGTATCTACTAGAGCGAGTTATCCTCACACCTTATAATTTATTGCCTTCGGATAGCGTTTAGGTAGTAACAGATCAATTATCTTGATTATGTATACCGATTTCACAGCGGAGGTATCATGACGTTGAAAAGCATTCTACAGCATTGCCTTTTATTATGAGCCTTTGGGCTTCCTGCTCATCTTTTTTGATTCCGCACTCTTGTTATTTCAGAAACAAGGTACAATAAGTCCAATCTCGAGCGGAAAATGGCATGGCGTGGTGAAAAGCTACGGAGCGACACTGGCTATACCCTAATTGACATGCCTACCAACCCGCAAAAAAAAAAAATTGACATGCCTACCAAGATTGGCAGGTAAGTAAAGCTTTTCACCAACCAATTACAAGTAGATGGATGTATGTAGTATATTAATGGATGGGCCAGAGTAATGTTTGCTGCAGCCTGCCACCCACCCAACCCGAGTTTGATCGACCCTGTGAGGCTGGCTATTTTCTCAGGAGTGGGACACTTCAACTATAAAGAGGGTACCCGCACTGTGTGGTTTTTGGAGCCTTTCATTGGAATATCTAGTGTCTAGTCAGTGTGCATTCGTGTGTGATATGAACAGCGTGTAGCTACATAGGATTGTGTGATGGACGAAACCTTTTGTATCATCTGACATGGAGAATGTTAGGAAAGATGTTAAGCATATTTAGGAATGGGAGGTATCTACCAAGAAATAATTAGGTTCTAGGAGACTCCACGTACACGCCGCGCCGCAGAATTTCGTGCTAGCGTCACCCCTCGCCAATGGCGGCGGTTGCGGCTCTGATCAACCGTAGCAGGCGGTGAGCAGAGCACGGCATCACAAAAGGCGGCGAGGAAGATGCAAGCGGGGTGGGCTAGGATGGCGCCGTGCAGACAGTGGAAGAGCAGTCCAAGACCGGGTTCTGGCGACCGCCCGGCCTAAATGTCTTCCACGGCCGACGGCGGCGACGGGTGCCTAATACTAGTCCGACGGCAGCTGCAACTAGAAGAGGACAAGAGGAAATCTCACAAAAAAAATTAAGAGAGCCGGGCAAGGCTTGGAATCAAGTGGGGCACTGTATATGGCGCAGCCGAACTGGATCAATCAATCCTACTAAAAAAAATACTCGATCCTACTAAAAAAAGACTCGATGAAAAAACTAAAAAAACAACCGCTGTATCAAGTATCAACCGGTGTGCCGGCGCCGGCTGGGCGAGCGAGACCAGTGAGAGCGGCAGGCTAACCCTCCCGCGATGAACGAGGCGTGACGGCGAGACTTTACTGCTGAATTGCTGATGATGACTGAAGACATGACACCCTTAATCTCATAATGAAAGGTATTTTCGATCCTTTGCCAGATAGACAAGTTATCATTTTCGCCACACCAAAATTTTAGTCCATCCTCTGCCACTGTGCACAGAGGAAGAGGGCGGGACGCAGGGAGGTAAGCTTAAAAATGGAATGAAAAAACTTCATCCGTTTCCATAGATAGAGAAAACAGAGAGCAGAAAACTGGAATGAAAACGGTATTTTAACAACAACAAAAAAGAACGAAAACGGAATGTTATGGTACTTTCCGCGACATATGGAAAAAAATTCCCGGTAGACGTCCCAAAGGTACTAATCAACCTATATGATTCAGCAACTGCTGCAATTACGGACCAAGTAGTACTGACAACTGAAAACAAATGGAAGTATAAAAGAACAAGATAGCGCGTGCTGGATAGTGATGCAGCGGAAGTGTGCCTCGGTCGTGGTAGGACTATGCGCAGGACAACCACTAAAGCATAGTACAATTCTAGCTGTATGAATTTTGAGCCCATATGGTTCAAGCACTACATAATCTCGAGCTCTTGACCAATTGGTTGCTAACACACATTATTCATACATGGCTGAACGTCCTAGCACATGATGCCCAGCTCAACTCAACATAAATCTTGCCAACTACTATATGGGAGGCATGGGTTTAAATTTTCTTTAGATACTGACCGTAAAATTGTGATTGCAGCCTAGCATAATAATATAATTGTAAGTGACTCCCGCTCTCAGAGGTAAGCTAAAGATGATGGAACCTGAGGTTACTTGCATATGGATCTAGTCCAGCTACATTGGTACGACTGCTGCAATTACGGAGCTGCTATTCCAGCCATTTCTTCCAGTTGCTATGAAACATACTTGTAGCCAAAATTTTGGATTTCCAGGTCAAAACTCAAGCACAGTGCTCGAAAAATACTGGATCGGATCAAAATCAAGTGGAAAGGTGCCCTTTATTGGCATCTGGTATGACTAAGGTGTCACAGGCGCATGTTCATGTACATTAGAAGCTTCTATTAACTGTACTGGCTGGGGCTGCGATTGCCAAGTCCAGCGATTTTCGGCAGGCCCGTTGTATATTCAGATAGGCTGTAGCCCCTCTCAACCTTTTCAGCTTCAAGGGGGAACTCTTCGAGCGTCTGGAAAATGCAGATGTCAAAAGGATGCTCAACACACAGGTTTAGAAGGAAAATTATGAGAGAAGTAATACCCTATGTGCCTGTTCAAGAACTTGGAGCGTTTCTTGAATACGCTGTCGTCTGATAACAACTTCATCTGTTTCCCTCAGCATTTCATCAAGAAGGTTCTCTCTACACATCAGATAATCAGTTTGGATCAATTCTTTTGGGCAGACAGTAATCTGAACTGTACGACTGAGCTTCTCACTAGGAAGTACAAAAACCAAATGCAACTCACCTGTACAGTTTCCGAATTAAAACGTTATGGAGCTCCCGCTTTGTGTGGTTCACCTTAAGTAAAAGATCAGTCAAACACCGGTGTCACCAATACAGCTACTACATTGCAAGTTAGATACCAGTTGCAATAATTAACAAGCCATGGTACTTGGCTGGCACAGTGACCAGCCTTGCTGGAGATTAAGACCATTTAGCAACATTTCTTAGTCCATGCAAGTCAAAGTTCACTAGGAACAAAAGAAAATGCCAAGTTCTATCGTGAGAAGTTGAAGTCGTGCTTCAACATGTCTCTGTTTCAGAGTATAGCAATATTACATGGGATACACATCTACAGCAGGAATAAGCATAACAACCCCCAAATAATAGATGCATCCCAGTTTTCTTTGATAATTCAAACCTTCAACACTGGAGGTATGAATTTTTAAAGCTCTCTGACAACTAGAGCAAAGAACAAATAAGAGACTCACAAGTCCAGTAGAATCACAATGCAAATACACCAATAAGTGGATAATCAACATGTTGCCTGGAACAATTCCCCACATAACATTGCCTTTTGCAGTAACATGGCATTAAGAAGCTAAACTTACCAGAAAGTGCATTATAGCTTTTGGAACTGCATCCTCAATACTCTTTCTGACAATGTCATAGTAAGATTTGATCAATAGCTTCACGATAGCTATCTCTATTCTGTCCTGGTCAGTCTTGTTTTCTGATGGTTTCAAGGTGATGGGTGGCTAGTACAGATAAGGATGACAAATGGAGATGAAATATTAAAACCTGACGAATTTAAAATTCGAAGGCGCACTTGTGATAGCAAATGTTACCTCTCTTAACCGAATCATAGAGTATAAGCTATTTAGGTTGTAGACTCGCGGATCTGACATGCTTGACAAGCTCCCATCAACCAGTGAGTTGCCCTTCTGGCCTCCACCTGCCGCACTTGATCCTACATCGTTTATACCAGATGTCAGATAATAGCCCAAAATATATCTCCTTATATAAAGCTGTGACAATGGACACTTGGACAGAAGCTGCAACAGTAGACAATGGACGCTTGGACAGTATGCTGTAATTTCGAGGTATTAAATTCTTCGATATACTGTAATTGCAGGTAATAAAGACTAAGGCTAATTCGATATAAACAAAATGTTTTGGGGCCAAAGCCTAAAATATCTATGAGGCTGTGCCTCTAGGATGGCTCCACATAGGGTGCACAGGGTACGAGGAACAATGCGTGTACAATGTACTAGATATATGCCCCCAGGATTTATTTACTTCTAAAGTATGTCTAGGTTGCCTTTTCTAATAAATCACTAACACTTAAGCGCTGTCTAAAGGTACACATCATCAAACTTCTAAAGTATTTCTACCATGTGTGTACACAAATTTTAGAAAATCTTGACAAATTATACATGCAGAACATACTAGTTAGTAAATTTTTCATATAAAAGTTCATACATGTCATTGTATCATTGCCTAATATACAATTAGATATAGTACAATAGTTAACAGCGAGTATTGAGTAATGGTCAACAGTGCATTGAAGACTAGGTGCATTTGGATTACTCTCTCACTTAGCATAGCTACACAACATTAATCTAATCCATATGAGATATAGCCCATAGAAGCATATCGCGTTTTGATTGTACGAAGGCTGAAAACGTAAAATGCAGAATATACTTCGACAACGCGTCAAACTTTATGCAATCACTGTTTTCTCGAGACCCTGGGCCATAAAGGTATCTACAGAGATGGATGGGACAAAATGGGTGATCCACGCCTCCACAGCAATGACCCTCTAATGCATGTTCTAGTGGATGGTGTTCAAGAGTCAAGACAAGAAGCAATCTGGATGACCACAATTTCACATATCCAAATATAGTTTCTGTGGTCGCTCGCTTGCCCATGCTTGAGACTTGATTCACCTCTACTCGGTCATCAAGCATCTATCAGCATGGTTGCAAGCAACATTGCCACCAAAAGCTATATATTTTACCGAATGACTAACCTCGCCTGGCAAGGCTAGGGTTTCCATTGCCTTGGATCCAAACATACTATGTCAGGAAACAGATAGTTACATGGGAAATTCAATCTCATCACTTAGCAAAAAGGACGGATCGAAGTTCCCAGCCAAAGGGTATTCATGTCATATGTCTTGCAAATGACTAAGTGCTCCTCTACAGATAGTGTCACAAACCAAAGGTCAATTTGGTTATATCATACTACAGTTCAAAACTTGAACATCAGCAGATTTCATTTTATCTTTGGTATGAATGTGTGCCAAGCAGCACCAAATTGTCAATGTTAACCTGTCAGATCAGCTAGGGTTAAGGGCAGGTTATACCAGCCAGGTACCACCAGTGACTCGTTAAATTCGTGTTCACACACAATGGTTCTAACCATGGGCAAGTTGGGAAATTTCCACCTCTGCACATCAAATGGCTTGACAAGCAACTGGTTATTTTCTTCTAAATGAAAAGTGAAAAGAGGGTAGTATGAATATTGCTGGTGCATCCACGCAGGGCTACTAGCAAATCCCATGTATGTCCAAGTCTGACTGCTTCAGCCATCAGGTCTAGGGGTTAGTTTGATCTGTGTCCTGGCTGCTCAACGCCTGGCCTGGAGCTTCCTGGGTCTTGTTTGGTTGCATCCTGGAGAAGCTGGGTGAGGACTGCCTGGTTCAACCGGCACCTTGAAGCCTGAGTTGCTGACCCAGGTCATTCTAGTTCAGGCTAGAGGTTTCAGCTGGAGGATGATCCATGATAACAGTCTGCCAGCGGTAACCGTAACCAGACAGGAAATGGGAACTTAAACCTCTTAGCCAGATTACTACCCATAGTGTACAAATAATGCTTAGTTTTTTATACAATATATAATTGGTTCAAATATGATTCTAAATGAGCTATCACGAAAGCATGACTCAAATGCAATAGCATATGAAGACTATCATTATACCCCAATAAAGAATAACAATGTGCCTCAAGTGAAAAAAAAAAGTCAATTCGGTGCTACCAATGACATCATGTGCTTGCACATATGTTACAATGATAAGATCTCCAAAGCAGAAAAAAATGCAGTTCAAGCGTATGACAGGTATAATTACAGCTACTGGTTTACCTGCATCTGTATCAGGCTGCAATCTCTGTCCAAGAAAAACACAAGACAGAAAATGAAGTTGGGTAAAAATGTTAATATCAACTTACAACACATCTAGAAACCAAAGTTGAAACAATAAGATAGTATTTGAAATCTGATAACCTGCTCAGCTGTTGCTCCTCTGGTAGCATCCCTTGCAAAAACAGCACGTGACTTCTGGCCTCTTTCAGATTTGAGCTGTATATTGTTCTCAATAGAAGATTTCAACTGCGTCTCAGAACTTGTGCTAATACCATCCTGCAATAAGGGAAGTGGGAAAAACGCTGTAATACCTTCTGCTCAAGCCTAACCAAAATCAAATAAGCTTAGCAACTAATTACAAACGTTGATGTATGTCAAGTACCATCTTATAGTAATCTATACTAAGATTACTGTTTAAAACACAAGTTGATTCTTTGCTAAATCCATCAAACTTTGTGTCCCAAGTTGATTTATAGCTATCTAATAATGTTGCTCCAATGGCTTATATTTACTGGCAACTTGACATGTGAAATGCCCATTTCTTGGAATATATATTCCACAGAGAATATACTAGCATATGGGGAAAACCATATTTATAATATAAGTGTACTAATTATCATATTATTTCTTATCTTGTAAACTACTCAGGTAAAAAAGGTCATGCATTAAGCATACACAAAAGCATGATATATAAACAGCAATTGAGAGGTAAGTAGGGTTGTAGGGGGTTGATTAGGGTATTTACTATGCCATGATGAAATACAAGGATTCAACTTAAATTCTGAACCGTTGATGAGAGATTTATGTACGACTAATATAAGTGTAGATGTTGCTTGATTCTGGTATTTTTCTGTTGGATAAATTTTTAATAGACGGCAAGAGAGGCTCAATGCAACAATATTAGTGTTGTGAGGGCCTAAAATAGCGGGAGGGGCTTAATCAGCCAACTGTTTACTTATTTAATTTTAATCAGGCAATCAAGTAGACAATCATTGTGGAGATATCAAGGGTAAAGGTTGCAATTAAAATTCTCAGCCATTGGATCTAAAGATTAAAATTATACATTAGAATGGCTGAGATTGTTTGGAACAAAACCTATCTCACACTTTTTATATTTGTATAGATAGCTGGTCATGTCAGCTTAGCCTCGTTCACTCCATCTGAAAGACTAGACCAAAAGCTGGTCCTGCGGCTTCTGCCATCTCTTAAGAGCATGTACAGTGCAAGTGCTTAAAGAGGTTCTTAGCAAAATAAACCAGTCTTCTTTTGCCATGTAGGGTAGTATGTGATTTGTCAAGATTTTGACAGAGTTCTTAAATTTGTGTATAAATTCAATAACTTCCGTCCACATTGATTTCAGAGTTATCATAGGATTTGACCTACTCCTCTCAGTTAGTTGTTTTCTTCAAAACAAAAGGAGCACTTGTGGGTGACGCTTAACACTGAATTTTTACTGTCAGGAAAAATACCGTCAGTTGCGCTAAAGAAAAAAAAAACTACTTCGCAGATAGCAGAGTACAGACCAGTCACCCCTGTTCAACTTTTCCTTTATGTTATTCAGGAAAAGATGCAGCACTATGAAATCTGAGGTGGAAAAGGTGGTACCTTATGAACCGATAGTGAAGTTAGTCCTCTCGAAGGTAGATCTGCGTGCTTAGCAAGTTCAACAACCTTACTGCCTCCAACAAAGCTTGAATGTGAGGTATTTATGTAATCCATCTGTAGAAAGATTTGTATCATTGCATATAAGAAAATAGACGCAAAAGATATTAAAGTGGAGATATATGCACAAGCACATAACAGACCAAGAGGCTCATTCATTAGCATGTATCTGCAATTCCACTATGAAGTAGCAGTCCCCGACTCCCCGTTACACAAAATTCAAAGAAAATATAGGCTCGGGCTCACACATAATAGCCTAAACTTCTTTCTTGGTGATGACAAATGAAAATTTACTTCCAGAAAATACTAACAAAAAGGAAAAGAATAAACAATTCTACGTGGTCAACAGTGTTTAAAACAGAACTGACAACAAAAGCATTACATAACAACCTTTCTATAGGATACTCAGGACTGTGCAGCTTTAGGTAAATAGAGGGGGGGAAACAGTAATGTGGGACATTTAAACCAGAGTACTCGGCACAGGTTACTGCAGCCTCACCATTAAACAACCAACTTCTTTTCAAAGCATATCCAATAGCGCAAAAGACATTTTTCAGTATGAAAGAAACCTATTATTGAATGGTTACCTTGAGTTGGAAACCAGAACGGAGGAAATTAAACACTCCACAAATTAAACTTTGTTGCTGGAGTAATCCAATTGTTACCTACTATTGGCAGAGAAGAACTCTTAAAACTGAACACCTACCTCCATTTCAATAATATGGGTTATCATTGTTTCTGCAGGTCGAAGACCATCTCTCAAGAAATTGCTAACAGATTCACTCATCCGCCTTTTAAGAATTGGGTATTTCTGCAGCTCACTGGTTAAGCAACCATGGCTAATCTGCATAATTCAGGATTCCTTATAAACAACTTGATTGGAGGTCATAGGAATAACAGAGTTACGAGTACGTACTTTGACTAACTCATCATAGATAAATTTAGCGCACTGAAGACTTGGATCAAGCAAACGGCCTATCTGTCTTCGCACAAGAATCTCAAAAGGCACCTACAATGTAATAGGAAAACACATACTTCTGAGCATGGAAGAGTTCAGTAAAAAGCATGAATTGGAATACCAAAATGTTTTTTGCACGGTGAGGAAATAAAAAATGTTAACAAGAAAGGATTGCATCATCAAAACAAAAGCTACCTCTGGCAGAAACATAGCACCCTTTGGACCGCCTGAATTCTGTATGCTTGTGCGGATATCTTCATCGCTTATGTTTTTGCAAGGGTCAACTTCCTGCATATAAGAGTAAGTAACTGAGAAATGTGAGGCACTAGGTTTATCACAAAACAAAGCAGAAGGGGTAAATGTGAACCACAAGATGAAACATGTGAAATTTATAACACATACACTGATACACATATTGTTGCTAAAATTATGAGAATACAAAATGTAGTTCAAACGCCATACGGTACATACGATGATAATGTGACACTGGCATAAGGTCATTTTTTTCTTCCTAGAAATTAAACTGGTCTTCAGGAAGATATACAAGTTGATGACAGTGTACAACTATTTTCCTTTGCAGCATGTTGATATAGAGGACATAGTTAAAGCATAAAAATCAAGGAAAAAAATAGCGCGCTACAGAAAAATAGCGCCGGTCTTAAAATATGCTATTAGCATGCTATATCGCGCTATAACGTGCTATTAGCGAGACATTGTACACGATTTATTTAGCGAGACAATTCTCAAAACGCTATAGCGTGCTATTAGCGGCGCTATAGCGTGCTATTTTTTTCCATTAAAAATGCTATGATGCAATTACGGAGAGCAGAACTCTTCCTGAAGGGGCAAATCACAAGGATATTCTATGGGTGAGAACTTGGCAGTGACTGCATATATAACAACAAATTCCCGGAAATAAAAAAAGGGATGACAGCACCAAAGAATGAAGCTTACAGAAAATCCAAAGTCCTGATTTGATCTACACAAAAGTAACAGGAAAATTCGCAATAAAAACTGCATCAAGAAAATGATAGAAGTTTTTGTTCACTGTCAATATATATTATATTTATGTATTTACCACTGTGAGGAACAGCTTATGACTTGAAACTAAAGTAGAAGTATCATCTCCCATCTTTTTATTGGGGCAGACTTGCTTCCATAGCACCGATAAAAACCGCATAAATCGCATGGTCCTCATAACAATAATACAATATGCACCATTCAGCACTCCATCATGATCATACGTTCTAAACCTAGACCGTTTGACTTTTCTCTTTATTTAGATAAAAACGTAACATTGTGAGTGGTATTTTTGCAAACTAGTTTCTGGTAGTGCTATATGAGGACTGGTTTGTGATGAGAACAATTTCTCTTTATTTAAAAATATCATTCTCACATTAACAAATAGTGAAGTGCTATCAGATGGACACATTTCTACTATGTATATATGTAAGGCAATTGCTTTTACAAACCTCCAAGCTTTTGACAAAGATTGACTGAAAAATGTAATGAATTCTTGCTCCACCAGAAAGCTGATCTGTTGACACTTTATTTTTGCCCTCTACCATTGAAGAAAATGCTGAGAACAGGAAAGTTAATATTAACAAAACATAGATCTGACAAAAATCAAACAGGCAGATTGAGAAGAATACAAACTAATTGCATGAGCAACCACTTCACAGAAGAGATTCTCAGTAATTATTCTCAAATCTAAATTGGCATGCAATCAAAAGAGTTACACAGCGATGAAAAGAAACAAGCAAACGTTTCTAGACAGTTAAGATAATTTAAGGATAGCAGTAATTTTTCAGAATTTTGACATAATTATTAAATGGGACTACGAAGGACTGTGCATCACCATAACAGCAGATCATAATTCTAAAAAATGGTAAAAATATGCTTTAGTTAGTTAAGGTTTCACAACAAATGGAACAGATTATTCTTCTTTACCTTCACAATATTTTCCCAATATGTTCAATAGTTTAACTCCCTGGCCAGCCTGCATGTATTGAAGACCAGAATGGCAGGGTTAAGAGGTGAAAAATGCCACTAGAAATAAACCAACAAATGCATGAAATAAGAAGACTACGTAAGTGTATGGTTACTGAAAAAAAAAGGCACAAGGGAGCCACATGTTATGTGTCATGTATGTGGTTCGCCAAAGCATGACATAGGATGGTCATAATAAGTGATTCTCTTGGCACTGTAATACTGTATGTAACAAACTAGAAACATATACACAGTTAATGCATCCCAGCAATGCATGACAATTCCATCATAAAGCAACTATTCACAATTTATACTTATGGAGTTATCTATATGCAATTACCGTTGATTCTGCAGTATCACCATAAGCAGCATGTTCCTTGGCAACTGCTACCAACTGAGCATTTATTCGAGATTTCAAACCTGGAAGCATATTCGTAATGTGCTTCAGTAGAATCTGTAAATAAGAGCCAAGAGTTGCATTAATGAGTTGTACAGATAAAATATCATTCGATGTATTAATATCTTTTGCGGAAACATCAAGGACAGTATCTATGGACAAACAATGGTGCACATAGATACTGAACTAATACATACCGCAAAGGTTGAAAACTTTGCTTTCATTAGTTACAATATAAAGAGTATTAGCTTTATTAACCACACTGGTTTTCACTAAGTTGCTCTCTCAGTTCCTTGCTAAAAGCCTAAAACTGGATGTTTCAACTTACTCATGAAAAATCCATCTTTCTCTATAATGCAGTAAACTTGAACTAATTCATTCTAAAATCAAATTTGTATGCGAGACACTTCGGATGTTTTCAACAAGTGAAGTACAGAGTGATCAACTACATACAAAGATACATAGGCAAGTTACAAGAATAAATATTTTTTAACAGCAATAGGTCAATACCATATTTAACTTCTTGGCCAATTGAGGAACACCACAACATTGTGAAAGACCATGATAAGCCTGTTAAGTAAAAAACAAATTTAATATATTCAGCCACTGCTTTTAAGCAAATATGCCCAGTTCACAACTGATAGTACTGTAGCGAGAAAATTCACAAGTTCTGGGCATACAGGTAGAGTCGAGAAAAACTTCTCCTCAAAGGCAAGTGCGTCTTTAATGCTTCGGTTAAAGTTGATGTCCTGTAGGAATTATCCAATTGTTAGATGTTATAAGAAATAAACTAGAAATTTAGGTCGTGGCATTATCAGCAAACACTAAGATCCAAATTTAAAACAACAGTTAGGGAACATAAGAAACCCAAGAAAGGAGAAGTCAACCTCGAAGAGAAAAGGGCGTAGCATATTGATTTCTCAAGATGTTTTCAAAATGTAACAAATTGAATCAACTATCAACACATAGTAAAAACAAAAACAAAAATATATAATAGGACATGGGTTTTCTTATGCACTGTTTTATTGTGGTTGCTGACATGTTGCACTATATGACAAAAATAAGAAGTCGGAACAGGGAATTCAAAATGACAAACAAAACTGCCTCGGAATATACCTCTTGGCTGCGATTCACGATACCTACATAACCAAGCTTGAGGGGAATCACATTTCCCAGTAAAAAGTTACGAGCATCAGTGCCCCTGTCCATGATGTCCAACTAAGGCCATCGGAGAAAGATTAAGATAGTGATTAACTGATCATAAAGTTAAGAACTTTGCAGCATGTGTAAAGCACATTAATACCTTGGTGATAACACCAATTGTCCGAGATCCTGCCAGAAAGAGAGCAAACAGTTAAGGTTTACAGTTCTTAACTTACCTTATACTATAAGGAAATTCACAATCAATTCTTTAATAGAGTTACGTAAGTACCATCAGGATCACCAAGCCTTGCCAGTTGAAGTGCATCAGAATTAGCTAAATCTGCATTTGCAGGTGAGACAGCCAAGATAATGCAGCTTGGATGCTTAATGTATTGCATGATCATTGTTCTTATTCTTGACTCAATATCACTAGGCTGATCCCCGACTGGAACCCTTGTTATTCCAGGGAGGTCAACCAAGGTGATGTCAATGACATTTGGTGAGAAGATTTTCAGACGAATCTGCTTCTCCGAAACCCCTTTGTTACCTCCAGCTTCTTTGTCAGTTTCCGACTGAAAGTAGTCAATATACTTCATATCGTGAGTCATGAGAACATTATGAAGTACTGAATTAGTGAATAATATAATTTCAAGTATTATTGAGAGGTGCTACAAATGGAAAACTGGAATAACCGAGTAGACGAAAGCATCAGTGTCACATAAGACTAATATATAAAAAAAAGGAATAGAGCTAAGTGTTCACTATTCAGAACTCAAATGCTTAGTGCAATGAATAATGGCAAACAGAACTTAAGTTCATAAGTTTATGCCTAGTTACAGAAGAGGTTACATATAAACCTGTACTACCTCCATTCCAAAGTACATGACATAGCGTGCAACCTTGCAAGACCCACCAAGATAGGATGAGCGTGTAAGAACATGACAAACTCTCCTAAGCGTTCCATAAAGACAGCATTTCTGAATTTAAGGAATACTTATCATACATGATCCTCTCAAATGCTAATACTAATTGGCTTCAGCATTTAAGCATATACTATGGCTAATAAGCACCAGTAAGTAAATTGAGTAATTGACGACCAGTGAACAAGTAAATCCAGAGTCTGGTATTCTGGGAAGGTTACATATAAACCTGTACTACTACTACCTCCATTCCAAAGTACATGACATAGCGAGCAACCTTGCAAGACCCACCAAGATAGGATGGGCGTGTAAGAACATGACAAACTCTCCTAAGCGTTCCATAAAGACAGCATTTCTGAATTTAAAGAATATTTATCATACATGATCCTCTCAAATGCTAATATCTAATTGGCTTCAGCATTTAAGCATATACTATGGCTAATAAGCACCAGTAAGTAAATTGAGTAATTGACTACCAGTGAACAAGTAAATCCATAGTCTGGTATTCCGGGAAGGTTACATATAAACCTGTACTACCTCCATTCCAAAGTACATGACATAGCGAGCAACCTTGCAAGACCCACCAAGATAGGATGGGCGTGTAAGAACATGACAAACTCTCCTAAGCATTCCATAAAGACAGCATTTCTGAATTTAAGGAATACTTATCATACATGATCCTTTCAAATGCTAATATCTAATTGGCTTCAGCGTTTAAGCATATACTATGGCCAATAAGCACTAGTAAGTAAATTGAGTAATTGACTACCAGTGAACAAGTAAATCCACAGTCTGGTATTCTGGGAGTGCACACTGATATTAAGATTAATTGCATCTTGCAACGTGGTCCCTTGCAATGGAAACAAAAAACACTACCTTTAAACTTTGACCTGCTCATGATCTTCCCACCATACCGGAACAACTATATGCACAACGTTTTCTGTAAGGTCCATAGCTAATGCTAAAAGTGCATGATTCACATCATCTGCTATGAAGTTTAAGGAACATATATTTTGACAAAAAAACCTAGTGTCGAGATGAGCATTGACTGATTAAAATGTAGCCCACAATATTGGCAAATGCTATAGCACAGAGGTAACACACCATGTGAGCACACTCGTTGCTCCGTCCACAAATTACCCAAACTGCAAAATGCGTATAATTTTAGTGGAACCCTTACGAATTACTATCCTCCTTCGGGTTGTGGAATCGGCAAACAGGCATTGCCTACAATATACGAGCAGCAAACAAGCAAAGCTACAGAAATCACTAGACTGAGGCACAGGTTTTAAGTATCTAGCACCAGTATTACAACAAACATATAGCCTACACGCGGAAAGCAAGCAAAGCCACATCGATCACTGAGACTGGGGCGCTCGTTTCAAGCATCCGGCAACAGGAAACATATCGCCTCCACGCACCGAACGAGCAAAGCTACAGAGCAATCGCAGAGAGAAACTGGCCTGGATCTCGCGCTTGATGTGCTCGAAATGGTGGAATCGGCGGCCGGGGGCGTGGAGGAACTCGCCCCACTCTTCGGGAGCCGAGTGGCGAACGAGCTGGAGCACGAGGGGCCGCCGCGTGCAGATTTCGGGGCCCCTCGGGAGGAAGTCGCGGCCGACGAGCGCCTCCAGCACACTCGACTTGCCGCTGCTCTGCCCGCCGATCGCCGCCACCTGCGGCAGCTCCACGCCGGCGGCGGCGTCGCCGTCCAGCCGCGCCATGATGTCCTGCAGCCTGTTGACGAGCGGGATCACTGCCTGCCCCACCGTCGCCGGTTGCGCCGCCGCAGCGGCCGCAGCCGAATCCGCCATCGCCGCCGACAGCGTTGGGTTTTGGGAGACGAGGGGGAAAACGTGGGGGCTTTTTTCCTTTCTTATTTTTTTCTTCACTGGGGTTTTGTGTGGATGTGTGTTTTGTGTGAGATACCTGCTGTACTTGCGAGTTGCGATGGAATTTGCTGTTTCCAAATTAGAATTGCGAGGAAAATGACATGCAGGGGTTTCTTGGACAATAGGCGGAAAGTGTCTTTGCCTTCCGAATTCCAGTGATACCTTCATTTTAAAATATTCAGATATTATATTTACATGTTTTAAAAAATTCTGAAAACAATTCTGGACGGTCAATGATATATCTACAAAGATGAAAAATCGCAACGCAAAAGTATTTCTGTTATGGGCTACATAAAATAACAAATATTGATAAAATATAGAGAATTGAAAATATGCATACTCAATTACTCATATTCACACTTTTGTCAATTTTGTGTAGCTCATATACAAATTATTTGAAATTAATATTTTGCACGTTTGTGCGATACAACATTGGCTACATCGACAAGAAAATCAACTTTTTTGAATCTCGTAAATATTAGTTTCAGTTTATTTAATAATGGTATCACTAGAGCTTAGAGCATCTCTAGTGGAACGTGTATATCTGGACGTGTATATCTCCATATACACGTCCATATACACGTTGCTAAATTTTACACCTCCCAGTTTTTCAGTGGAACGTGTATCAGGACGTGTAAATCCGGACGTGTATATTCCAACGGCTATATTTTCAACACGATGTATCCGTATACGTCTACCGTATAAGTTCAGTACAAGATGTATCCGTATACGTCTACCGAAATGGAAAAGTTTCAACACGAAAGTTGTGAGAAACATCAAGTTGAACATGCTCGTCAAAGGATTTTTCAAAACTTCAACCGAGTGTGACGAATTTGACAAAATTCGACCAAAAAAGTTCTGAACATCGGTTCGAAATTGGCAAGTTATGATCGATGAAACTTGAAACCGAGTATGGGAATGGAACCAACTCATCAGTACGCCCGTATTTCGTGTACACAACTTTTCAAATCGAATTGTATTTGTGTAGATCAAAGAGCAAGCAAAAAAGTAAAAAAAGGAAAAAGCTTCGGTTGGGCAACGGCTCGCTCCGGAGGTACGCGGGAGGAAGCAGCGGCCTTCTTTTCCTATCCACGAGCGTGGCTGCCTCGTGTTTAGTTCCACGCCGGGTACCCTCCTGGATAGGACGTGTAAACATCCATGCCCATGTACACGAGCCACTGAGATGGTGTATATTTAGCATACACGTTCAGATAGACCATCCACTAGAGATGCTCTTAGGGGTCAGAAATCTCCACTAGACAATAGGCCTCGTGTAGGATTTTCTATGTTTCCTCCTGAAAAATGTGAAATCCAAGCAATATGTTCCAAACATTGGAAAATAATGTACAGAGAACCTACCCTCCGTGATATGGCTTTCGATATTTGCACTGTCTAGTAGTGAAGCTATAGCATCACTCTGCATGCAAGAGACTTCTCATATTTTTTAAGATTGTAACTCAAGTATAATTTGGTAAAATAAAGATGGAATCGGTGAACTTGTTGTAGATATAAAGTTTTTCTGGTATATGCATCTTGAAATGTGCAAGGTTTTTTATGGAGTGGTATTCTATGTTTTATTTGGAATGTGATGTAGGTGTTGTATGTGTTTGGAATTGTGGTGGCCTGCTCGAAAATTAGAGTTCACCTCTTTATCTAGATTTGGGCACGTATTGGCGACCTGATTCATGCCCCTTTGAATTAAGGGGATCTTGGACACCTCTAAAATATTTCTAGGCCATCTCTCGATCGCCATGAATTCGTACGGGTGAACCATGTTCGAATCCTTTAAGTATGCCAATAGTTAAAGTCAATCCCCTCATCCACTGCCGGATCCCCCTGGGGGCGGTACAATCGAGCATCCGGTTTGCACATGAACTTGAATTGGGATGTGCCAAATATGAAAAATCACTGCCTTGAAATTTTCCACAACTTTCATGTTATGGACTTTGTCGCAACAGTGGAACATGGGGTTCCCCTTATGCTGCCAAAGTGGTTCCACCACTGATAACCCACAAGTGTAGGGGATCGCAACAGTCTTCGAGGGAAGTAAAACCCAAATTTATTGATTCGACACAAGGGGAGCCAAAGAATAATTATAAGTCTTAGCGGCTGAGTTGTCAGTTCAGCCACACCTGGAAAAGCAATAATAACAGAAGTGATGTGAAAGCAGCAGTAATATGAGAGCAATAGTAACAGTAACAGTAACAGCGGAGACAATAGCAGCAGAAAATACTTGGTGGCTAAATATGGACCGGGTTCCCAGCTTCACTAGAGGTAACTCTCCAAACAAAATAGCATGTGTTGCGTGAACAAATTACAGTTGGGCAATTGACAGAATTGAAACTTCATTAAGACAGAACATCCAGTCTATAAATCATACGTAGGCATGTTTTCCATATATAGTCATATGTGCTTGAAACAAGAAACTTGCATGACATCTTTTGAACCTACCAGCCCGTTTACAGTGGGGCCAATCATGGAACCTACTGGTAATTAAGGTACTCCTTTTAATAGAACACCGGAGCAAAGCATTAACACTTGGTGAAAACATGTGATCCTTATGCTACAGTCATCCTCTCCAGTTGTCCCAATTGTTGTCACTTTGGAGCATCGGGTTCCGGACAGCAACAGGTGTATACAACTTGTAGATACAATCTGTAGCAACAATTATATTTTAAATTTAAGATCATGTCACTCGTGCACTAGTGACAAGCAATGAACACAACAAGATTGCAACAACGAATAACTCACAAACTTAATGGATAGACTGATCATAATGTAACAATTCATCGGATCCCAACAAACACAACACCGATTACATCAGATGAATCTCAATCATGTAAAGCACCTCATGAGATTATTGTATTGAAAAACATGGGAGAGAGAATACCAACTAGCTACAGCTAGAACCCGTAGTCCATGGGGAACTACTCACGAACCATCCTGGAGGCGAAGTGGAGGCGAAGTGGTCCATGGAGATGGCTCCGGGGCACCTCCCCATCCAGGCAGGGTGCCGAAACAGAGACTTATGTCCCCCGAATTAGCGTTTTTGGTGGCGGCGGAGCTCGGATGCGTTTCTAGAAAAATCCTCTGGGTGTCGTCGTTTTTAGGTCAGGGATGAATTTATAGGCAAGGAGTCGACGAAAGGCGGTAATCAGGGGGTCCACATGGGCTGGGGCGCGGCCCCACCCCTGGCCGCGCCCTCAAGCCGTTTGGGAGCTGGGCCCCACTTGCAAATGATCTTCGGGCTCCGTGGCTTAATTGTGCTCGAAATAATTCCCGTAAATTTTCGTCCAATTCCGAGCACTTTCATTTTTGGGTCTTTTCTGCAGTGCAGACAAAACAGACAGAAACTGGCACTGGGCACTAGGTTAATAGGTTAGTCCAATAAATGTCATAAAATGATATAAAACTATAACAGAAACATGTGGCATTTTATATTAAACAAGCATGGAACATCAAAAATTGTACATACGTTTGAGACGTATCAACCACCTGTGGGCCCACCAAGAAGATGGACAAGGCCAGGAGTCAAGACTGGCAGGTGGGCTGGCCCACCTGCCTCGCGGGAACCCAACAAGCTCGACATCGACAACCTGCAGCTAAGGACTGGGTGGCCTTGCGGGGTCACCTGCAACCCGAAGAGCAAGACCATGACCCAAGAGCCTAAGCGCCAGGCAGGAGGCCTGGCTCGCTCTCGGGTACGCCTCCGTACGCGTGGAGGATAAGCACGCCAGCGCGTGCTGGAAGCTTATAGAAGACTTGGGCACCAAGACGAAGGACGCGCCCCAGTGACGTCGCCATGGAGCGTGGTCGGTGGGGCTGTCAGGCCCGGTCCGCCCCGCTTTCCCCAATGGCGGACGTCCTCACCTAACTGGAGAAGAATACTTGGAGGAGAAGAGGCCACGTCGCCTCCCAAGACCCCCAGGGGGTTTTCCCGCCTTAAACCCCCCACGCTCCTTGTGTGACCTGTGTGGTATCCCCTTAGCCTATAAAAGGAGGACCAAGGCCACCGAGGGGAGGAGGGAGGACCAGAGCACAAGCTTGGAGCAAGACTATGTTGGAGATATGCCCTAGAGACAATAATAATTTATTTATTATTTATCTCCAAGTTTATTATTATTGTTTATGTCTTTATGCTATGACTGTATTGGGCACTTGAATAGCAAATACAACGTGTTCAAGAGGAAAACCTCCAATATAGGTGTAGAGATACGAACAAGTAAACGTGTTCCTGGTCTTGTCTCTAAGACTAGCCTATCTTGTTGTTTGATGATCATGTTTTCCTGATCATGGACTTTGTATAAGTCACACAACTATAGCAGTTTATTGTCGGAATGATAATAGTACTGAACCGACCCACTGTATGATCTTGCTAAGAGACTAATCATCAGCGATGAAGGTAGCAATTGATGATATGTTTATTTTTTATTAGCTGTATTCCTATACCATGAGAATATCTGGTGACCGCTTATTCGACACTCATGCTTTGATTGTCACCTAACGTCTTGCCGTAACTGGGGACCATAACGATGGCTTTTGGGTGTGGACTAGAATAATGTATTGGAACAGAGATTATTCGAGAATGGTACTTACTCCTCCAGGTGATGGAGAGATACATCCTCTAGGCCATCTCAGTATTATTATTGTCACCCAATCGTCTGGCCAGACACAGCGTGATTTATCACGGGACAATGAAAATACGGAATGTGAAAAGAGAATGATATTGGTACGAGAATTATATGTGTTATGATCAAAGGGTTTGATTACACTAGAGCACATTGTCTCAATCTCGAGATATCATTGGTATCGTGTACGTAAGGGAATTAGCGTAATGAGTAACACACAGGTTCTGTCGTTCACTCGTTGATGACCCACAAGTATAGGGGATCGCAACAGTCTTCGAGGGAAGTAAAACTCAAATTTATTGATTCGACACAAGGGGAGCCAAAGAATATTTATAAGCCTTGACAGATGATTTGTCAGTTCAGCTGCACCTGGAAGTAGACTTGCTCGACACAGTTTATCAGTAGCAAGAGTTTTATGACAGTAGCAGTAGTGAAATAATAGCAGCAGTAATAATTGCAGTAGACGGCAGGATTAAAATACTGTAGGCATAGGGATGGATGAACGGGCGCTGCATGGATGAGATAATTCATGAAATAGTCATACCTAGGGCAATTGCAGATAAATAATAATGAGGTATCCAAGTAATAATCAATCATAAGCATGTGTTCCGTATTTAGTCGTACGTGCTCGCAATGAGAAACTTGCACAACATATTTTGTCCTACCAGCCCGTTTGCAGCGGGGCCTCAAGGGAAACTACTAGTAATTAAGGTGCTCCTTTTAATAAAGCACCGGAGCAAAGCATTAACACTCCGTGAACACATGTGATCCTCATGTCGCAACCATCCCCTCCGGTTATCCCAATTTCTGTCACTTTGGGGCCTCGGGTTCCGGACAGTGACGTGTGTATACAACTTATAGATATGATCCAAAACAATAATTATTCTCGTGATTCAATAACATGTTCAGATCTGAGATCATGGCACTCGGGCCCTAAGTGACAAGCATTAAGCATAATAAGTTGCAACAATGACATAAAGTACTACCGATGGATACTAGGCACCAAGCCCTAACAAATCTCACAACTATTACATGAATGATCTCATCCAATCCCTACCATCCCCTCAGCCTACAGCGGGGAATTACTCACACATGGATGGGGGAGTCATGGATGGTCGATGGAGAGGTGGCGGTGATGATGATGGCGATGATCTCCTCCAATTCCCCGTCCCGGCAGGGTGCCAGAACGGAGTTTCTGATCCCCGAAATAGGGTTTTCGATGGCGGCGGAGCTCTGGAAGGTTTCTGGAAAAAGCGTCGATCCCCCCGAAGTTTTTAGGTCAGAGGCTTTAAGTAGTCCGAAGGGGAGCGCTGGGGGCCACACAGGGGGGCCACACCACCCCTGGGCGCGGCAAGGGCCCACCCGCGCCCTGGGTGCGTGTGGTGCCCCTGTGCACCCTCCTCGCTTCGTCTTCTGGCTCCGTGGGTCTTCTGGAAAAATAGAATTTCTGGAATTTTTCTGGAATTTTCCTAAAACTTTGACTTTCTGCACAAAAACGAGACACCAAAGCAATTCTGCTGAAAACAGCGTTAGTCCGTGTTAGTTGCATTCAAATCACACAAATTAGAGGAAAAACAATAGCAAAAGTGTTCGGAAAAGTAGATACGTTTTGGACGTATCAACTCCCCCCAAGCTTAGCTTATTGCTTGTTGATACGTCTCCAACGTATCTATAATTTCTGATGTTCCATGCTTATATTATACCAATTGCTACATGTTTTATATACACTTTATATCATTTTTATGCATTTTCCGGGACTAACCTATTAACAAGATGCCACAGTGCCAGTTCCTGTTTTCTGCTGTTTTTGGTTCCAGAAAAGCTGTTCGGGCAATATTCTCGGAATTCGACGAAACAAAAGCCAAACCTCCTATTTTTCCGAGGGACACACGGAGCCAGGAGGGCAAGCCAGGGGGAGGCCCACGGCCTCCAAACCACGTGCTCGCGCGGCTGGGCCCACAGGCGCGCCGGAGGTGAGGAGGGAGCCCAGGACCTCCGCCGACATCGCCCCTTCGCCTATATATTGCCTCAGACGCGAAAACCCTAAAACACCAAGTCATATTTCCAGAAGAGTTCCGCAGCGCCGCCGCCATCGACGACAAGTTTTGGGGGACAGAAGTCTCTGTTCCGGCACGCTGCCGGGACGGGGAATTGCCCCCGGAGTCATCTCCATCGACCCCAAGCATAGTACTCTTGCTTCATCAAGGAGAATAATCCCGAGTAGTATTTACTTGTGTTCAGTTGTGCTAATCTAGTTGAATATGTAGATGTTACTCTTTATCTATTATGCACTCTATAGGTTACTTTAATATGAACTCCGGTACTCTCCACGGTGTAAAGGTGACAGTGTGTGCACCGTGTGTGACTCCTTTATGACGTTGTGGCGCTTGTTTACTCCGGCTTGAGGTTGCTTTTGTAGCCCTACACAATGAATGGTGTTTGTTATCCAACAAGAGAGTGTTTAAGAGTAGCTTTTATTTATTCAGTTATGAGATCATTGTTGAGAGTGTCCACTAGTGAAAGTATGATCCCTAGGCCTTGTTTCTAAGCATTGAAACACCGTTTACAATAAGTTCTGCTACATGTTTGCTTGCTGCCATCTTTATTTCAGATTGCAGTTACTACTTATAATCATCCCTATCACTTGTATTTCACTATCTCTTCGCCGAACTAGTGCACCTATACATCTGACAAGTGTATTGGGTGTGTTGGGGACACAAGAGACTTCTTGTATCTTAATTGCAGGGTTGCTTGAGAGGATATCTTTGACCTCTACCTCCCTGAGTTCGATAAACCTTGGGTGATTCACTTAAGGGAAACTTGCTGCTGTTCTACAAACCTCTGCTCTTGGAGGCCCAACACTGTCTACAAGAATAGAAGCACACGTAGACATCAAGCTATTTTCTGGCGCCGTTGCCGGGGAGGTAAGGTAAAAGGTATTCACATCCTCTGGCTACTAAGCTATTTTCTAGTATTGTTGCTAGTGTGTGAGTGCTCGAAGTTATTTCCTTTAGATTCTGCAATTATATCTTTTTGTTTCTTGTTTTTATTTTCACTAGTTAGGCTTAATGGAAAACAACAAAAAAATTAGAGATCTTTATGAACTTTATATTGAATTAGGACATGATGCTTTTGAAGAGAAAATTAAAAAACCTATGGAGGCTTGTTTGCATGATGGTAGCAATGGTATTACTATAAATTCTTTGAACACCATTATTGCTAATGCTATGGAAAAGTCTAAGCTTGGGGAAGCTGGTTGTGATGAATATGATATTTTTAGTCCCCCAAGCTTTAAGGAGGAAATTTGCTTTCATGATACTTTGCCTCCAATATATGATAATTATAATCATTGTGATATTTTCAGTCCACCTACTATTGAGGATATAGTTTATGTTGATTATGATATGCCTCCTATATATGATGTTTACAATGATGAATATGATATTCTCAGTCCATCTACTATTGAGGATAAAAATCATTTTGATTATTCTATGCCTCCTATTTATGATGATTACAATGATGGATGTGATACTTTTACTCTCACTATTATAATGATTATTTTTATGTGGAGAGTAATGATACTTTTATGCATGTGGATCATGATAAGAATGCTTTATGTGATAGCTATATTGTTGAGTTTATTCATGATGCCGCTGAAAATTATTTTGAGAGAGGAAAGTATGGTTATAGAAATCTTTATGTTACTAAACCACCTCTCTTTATGATGAAAGTTTTGAGCTTTCTCTTGATTTGCTTTTATTTGCTGGGTACTTTAAGACCTACTGGTTCTTATGAGAGAGGGAGACACGGCTTCATATATCACAATAATATTAAGTCTCCTCTCTTTATGTTGAAATTTTTGAAGTTGCACTTGTTTTGCCTTCTATGCTAGTCACTTTATGCTTTATTGATTTATTTTCTTACAAGACTCCTTGCATAGAAGTGGGTTAGACTTAAATGTGTTTGGTATTTGCTTTTTGATGCTCTCTTATATTCAACTCTTATACATATGAGAGCATTATCAAAATCACTATGCCTAGCTAAAAGGCTTTAAAGAAAAGCGCTTATGGAGACAACCCATCGTTTTTATTTGCTGTTATTTTTATTTTCTTTGAGTCAAGGAGTTTTGTCACTTCTGTAGCAACTCCTTTGTATCTTTATTTTATCGCATTGTTGTGCCAAGTAAAGTTCTATATTGAAAGTTGATGCAAGATTTGGATTTCTGCGCAGTAACAGATTTTTGGCTGTCACGAATTTGAGCTTTTCTCCCTGTAGAAAATTCGAAAAATTCTGAAAAAATCACGCATCTTCCTGAGATATGTACGCAACTTTCATTATTTTAGGCCAGATCCATCTGAGCAACTTAAGTGCCTCGAAAAAATTCGTCATTCCAGACTGTTCTGTTTTTGACAGATTCTGCCTTTTGTTTTGCATTCGCTCTTTTACTGTGTTTGTGTGGATTTCTTTGCTCCACAAAGCATTGGTGGCTGTAGCTAATGTCCAGAAGCTTTGGGATTGATTGTATCATTACAGAATATGAGAATTTTTGATTATGCACTAACCCTCTAATGAGAACTGTCTTGAGTTTGGTGTGAAGGAAGTTTTCAAGGATCAAGCGAGAAGGGTGATATTATGTGATCAAGAAGAGTGAAAAGCCTAAGCTTGGGGATGCCCCCGTGGTTCATCCCAACCATATTCAGAGAGACTCAAGCGTCTAAGCTTGGGGATGCCCAAGGCATCCCCTTCTTCATCAACAACTTATCAGGTCATCTCTAGTGAAACTATATTTTAATTCTTTCACATCTTATGCGCTTTACTTGGAGCGTCTGTGTGCTTTTATTTTGTTTTTGTTTGAATAAATTCGGATCCTAGCAATCCTTGTGTGGGAGAGAGACACGCTCCGCTTTTTCATGTGAATACTCATGTTCTTCACTTATATTTGTTGAGTATTCTTAACTAGCTACTGCAGTGCTTTTAGCTCCTGTTTTTCATGCATCTCTTCGAGCTGTTAGCACTTGTTTATAAATACTCTCTTGCTGCATTATATTATCATTTGGAGAGTTTATGTTTAAATAAATTGATTGGTGTTTGTTTGGAAGAAAGAAAATGCTACATGTAGTAGTTGGTATTGGAAAAGACATATGCATTCTTGTAGATCATTGTCTTGTTTCGATTTGATACTTTGCAATTGTTTTGAGCTCTCAAGTAGATCATGTTTAAGCTCTTGCATCATGTAGTTAAAGCCTAGTAGTGGAGAACTACCGTAGAGCTTGTTGAGACTTGGGTTGCATATTTGTTCTCTCTAAGGTCTAGATATTTTCTGGTAAAATGTTTGAGCAACAAGGAAGACAGTGTAGAGTCTTATAATACTTGCAATATGTTTTTATGTGATTCTTGCTGTACCGGTTTATACTTGTGTTTGCTTCAAACAACCTTGCTAGCCTAAACTCTGTACTGAGAGGGAATGCTTCTCGTGCATCCAAACTTGAGCCAAAACCCATGCCATTTGTGTCCACCATACCTACCTACTATGTGGTATTTCCTGCCATTCCAAGTAAATATTTCATGTGCTACCTTTAAACTATTCAAAACTTTATTACTCCTTATTTGTGTCAATGTTTTATAGCTCATGAGGAAGTATGTGGTGTTTTATCTTTCAATCTTGTCATTTACTTCTGACAGACTTTCACCAATGGACTAGTGGCATATACATCCGCTTATCCAATAATTTGCAAAAAGAGCTGGCAACGGGGTGCCCAGCCCCAATTAATTACAACTTTCATTAATAATTCTCTTCACATGTTTTGCCCTGATTTATCAGTAAGCAACTTAAATTTGCAAATAGACACTCCTCCATGGTATGTGAATGTTGGAAGGCACCCGAGGATTCGGTTAGCCATGGCTTGTGTAAGCAAAAGGTTGGGAGGAGTGTCAACTATAAAGAAACTAAAATACATGTGTAAACAAAAGAGAAGAGGGATGATCTACCTTGCTGGTAGAGATAACGTCCTTCATGGGAGCCGCTCTTGAAAGTCTGGTTGACAAGGGGGTTAGAGTGCCCACTACCATTCGTTGACAACAACAAACACCTCTCAAACTTACTTTTGCTCTCTTTATGCTTTCAAAACTTAAAAAGCTCTAGCACATGATTTAATCCCTGCTTCCCTCTGCGAAGGGCCTATCTTTTACTTTATGTTGAGTCAGTTTACCTACTCCTTTCTATCTCAGAAGCAAACACTAGTGTCAACTTTGTGTGCATTGATTCTTACATGTTTACTTATTGCACTTGTTATATTACTTTATGTTGACAACTATCCATGAGATATACATGTTACAAGTTGAAAGCAATTGCTGAAACTTAATCATCCTTTGTGTTGCTTCAATGCCTTTTACTTTGAATCTATTGCTTTATGAGTTACCTCTTATGCAAAACTTTTTGATGCTTGTCTTGAAAGTACTATTCATGAAAAGTTTTTGCTTATATGATTCATTGTTTACTCTTTATCTACTTGTTAGCAAACTATAGACCATTGTTTTGAGTCACTTCATTCATGACATGAGCCTAGCAATATTATGATCAAGATTGTGTGAAAGCATGTCTCCTCAGAAATTATTTGTTGTTATCGTTTTACCTACTCGAGGACGAGTAGAACTAAGCTTGGGGATGCTTGATTCGTCTCCAACGTATCTATAATTTCTGATGTTCCATGCTTATATTATACCAATTGCTACATGTTTTATATACACTTTATATCATTTTTATGCATTTTCCGGGACTAACCTATTAACAAGATGCCACAGTGCCAGTTCCTGTTTTCTGCTGTTTTTGGTTCCAGAAAAGCTGTTCGGGCAATATTCTCGGAATTCGACGAAACAAAAGCCAAACCTCCTATTTTTCCGAGGGACACACGGAGCCAGAAGGGCAAGCCAGGGGGAGGCCCACGGCCTCCAAACCACGTGCTCGCGCGGCTGGGCCCACAGGCGCGCCGGGAGGTGAGGAGGGAGCCCAGGACCTCCGCCGACATCGCCCCTTCGCCTATATATTGCCTCAGACGCGAAAACCCTAAAACACCAAGTCATATTTCCAGAAGAGTTCCGCAGCGCCGCCGTCATCGACGACAAGTTTCGGGGGACAGAAGTCTCTGTTCCGGCACGCTGCCGGGACGGGGAATTGCCCCCGGAGTCATCTCCATCGACCCCAAGCATAGTACTCTTGCTTCTGTTTTTAAGAGCGGCTCCCATGAAGGACGTTATTTCTACCAGCAAGGCAGATCATCCCTCTTTCTCTTTGGTTTACACACATTCAGGTATTTCACTATTTGTCATTGCTTACTGATGAATCAGGGCAAAAGTGTGAAGAGAATTAATTGGTTAAAGTTGTAATTAATTGGGACTGGGCACCCCGTTGCCAGCTCTTTTTGCAAGTTATTGGATAAGCGGATGTATATGCCACTAGTCCAGGTGTAAAAGTCCATTTGACAAATAGAATAAAGAATAACCACACTAATTCCTCATGAGCTAGTAAACATTGACACAAAAAGGGAAATATTTTGAAAGTTTTAAAGGTAGCACATGCAAATTTACTTGGAATGGCTTGAAATACCATGCATAGGAGTTTTTGGTGGACTCTTTGGGATAACTTGGATTTGGATGCACGAGCAGCATTCCCGCTCAGTACAAGTGAAGGCTAGCAATAGACTGGGAAGCGACAACCACGAGAGCGATAACGGTCATAATCATGCTTGCGACAAAATAAAATTAACGGAGGCATAAAGATGATACTAAAACTCCGAGGCAAAATAGATCATCAAGGCTTAATTGACTTTATTTTCAGTCACAACATGTGTGAGCATGTGCCAAGTCGAATCAAGTGAATTATTCAGAGGAGGATACCAGTCTGCCATACCGTTTTACGAATAGAACAATGCATGTAAATATCTATATGACATGTTATTCGCTATTAGCAATTTGGTACTGACCATAAGAAGACATGAACTACTAAGCAATCATTAAATAACATAACCACTACCATGATAGCTAAGCATGTTCACATGAGTAGGCATATTTACAAAAATGAAAAACAAATAGAGTTCATACCAGCCTTTTACCACATCCGGATTGTCGTAAGTCGTCATTATTGCTTTTCACTTGTGTGGCTTGAATGATGTGAAATGATAACCAAGCCCAAGTGGAACCACGGAAATTTTTCGAACTCCTGAAACAACTATACAAAACAGCAGAAGAACAACAAATATTTTTGGGTTTTCGAATTAAAGCAAGCATAGAAAGAAACAAGCAAACAAAGCAAAATCTTTTTGGATTTTTGAATAACAAACCGAAACGAAAAATAAAGTAAACTAGTGATTCTACGCACGCTTCTATTCCTGTAGACAGTGTTGGGCCTCCAAGAGCAAAGGTTTGTAGAACAGCAGCAAGTTTCCCTTAAGTGAATCACCCAAGGTTTATCGAACTCAGGGAGGTAGAGGTCAAAGATATCCCTCTCAAGCAACCCTGCAATTAAGATACAAGAAGTCTCTTGTGTCCCCAACACACCTAATACACTTGTCAGATGTATAGGTGTCTGGGGAATACTTTCTGGATTAACCCGCGGCCCAGTGCGACTTAACTTACTCGCACGGACGAAGGCCCACTTGGGAGTAAGCCCAATATTGAACCGCCATAAGAGAAAGATCTAGAAGACATAGCCCAGAGGACGTGAAGACCAAGTAGTCTCCGAGTAGGCCTCTGTGGATGTATTCCTTATAGGGAAGTTTCCTTTTGTAACCCGAGCCTCTGTGTATATAAAGAGGACTCGCAGGACTTAGAGCGGGTCAAGCTATCAAGCCCCAAACCCTAGCTCATACGGCGAGTACCAGATCGGATCGCCTCCATTGTAACACCTCGATTATCATATCAATACCAATCTAGGGTAGGCAGGAAGTAGGTCTTTTACCTCACATTGAGGGGGCCGAACCTGGGTAAATCTGTGTTGATCTTTGTTCCCGCGATCCCAAGCTCGGAGATGCTTGACTCGCATAATCCCACACCTACGAAGTCATCTATGACACCTGACGTGACAAACCCACGACAGTTGGCGCCCACCGTGGGGCCTGCGGTCAAGAGCGTCACGTTCCGCGCAGGATCCATGAAGGGAGCTGAAGATCTTGTTGTTGGCCGTATCATCACGGTCAATGGCACACCCCTCATCGACGATTCAAGCTGGGGGCCGGAAGCAGATTACTTGGATACCGGCCACGTCATCCCCTTTGGATCCATCAACGTCTTCGTCGGCTTCATTGGCGGCGAGTCAGAGGATCCATCGCAACATGGCGACTCAGAAGAAGGAGTCGCGGTAACAGTGGACCAAGAAGAATCTATCAACCACGAGTCGCTGCCTCTCGAAGACGAAGAAGGCCAATCCATTGAGTATGTCCTTGAGGAAAGGCTATGCGGAGACCCTGTGGATAGTGGCTCGCCCTCTGTAGAAGATCGGCACGTGGAAGGGGTCTACAGGACCACAGAAGCAGACGAAGGGCTGGGCATGCCACCAGGCAGCTTAGCCCCCACCCGCCGGAAGCAGCAGAACAAGCCGCGCTAGACGCATCAGGAGTCGCGGCATCCGCTGCGATGACGCCAGGAGTCGCGGCCTCAGGAGTCGCAAACAGAGAGACCCCACCTGGAGTCGCGCCTGCGGAATCAGGGTCAAGGGTAACCCCCAACGCAGCAGTCACGCCGCCACAGGGAAGCGTGTTGTTTACGCCAATATCTGCGGTTAACGCGGCTGCTAGGGTGACAGAATTGGAGGCTACCAGGATCGGGCTATATGATGAAGTCCAGAGAATCGCAGAGAGAGAGCCAGGCTGGCGCGTGAGGAACAGCGCCTCCAACAGGAGCAACTGCGACTCATCGAGGAAACCAATACTCTGCAAGGAATACAGGCCACCTTGCCACACAGACGCCACGCGAGTCGCCTGCAGCCAGGAACAGTAAACCCTATGGAGCTGTTCCAATCACCTACCGCTGAACCAGCAATTGCGGTCCCGTCAGCCGCCACCAACACGATCCCATCAGTCGCCACCAACACGGCGCACCCGGTCGCATGGTCAGGGGTCGCACAACCTTCAGTCGCGGTACCCACACATGGCACCATCTGCCATGGTTATGCGGTCCGCGGCCCCGTTAGCTGCGCCCGCGGTTCAAGCAATCGCTGTACCATCAATCGTACCAGCGGTTCCATCTTTCGCAGCACCAAGAGCAGCAGAGATACCTGGGTCAAGGGCCATAGTACAGGCTAACAACAGGGCCATGATGCCCCCGCCATTGACGCAGCCAACCTTTGTTCAGCAGTCGCCACAGCAGCCTCAAAGGTTCCACACGCCGCAAGGGCATTATGTTAGCCCAGTGGAGAATCTCTTTGCGGCCACAAACATCTTGGCCAGATTAGCGCCAGCAGGAAACACGCCAATGGACAGAGAGGCACGGCGCGCCATTGAGATGCTGAGCACAGCAGTAATACAGCAGGCAATATGTCCGAACACGCAGGACGGCTGCACTCCACCCCTTACAATAGCAGAGCAACGGCGGAGAGAAGCATCCACGCGGAGTCGCCACACGTTGCGACTCGAGTTCGGCTAGGCGACAAAGGGAAGATCAACCTGCGGCTCAAAATCAACCTCAGCAAGTTCAACCCATAGAGATTGTGCAGCCGCGCGCGGCGGCTAATCCAATAGGAAGGCCAGCTTCGTCCAACCTATCGTCGCGACTCAAAGGCCCAGTCTGTTTCAGCGAAAGAATCAGGTCTGAACCGTTTCCTGCAGATTTCAAAGGGCCTCGCAAGGTCGCCAACTACAACGCAGCATGGACCCTGTTACTTGGCTCAACAATTACGAGATGGGCATGAGCATCCTAAATGCATCCGAAGAGATCTGCGCACGTTACCTAAACATGATGTTAGAAGGCGCAGCCACATATGGCTACAAAATTTGCCACCAAATTCAATAAACTCTTGGGATGAGATGAAGGAAGCTTTTATCAAGAATTTCCAAGGAACATGCAAGCGACTCTGCAGCATAGAGGACCTTGAGCGTTGTGTACAGAAGGAAGGCGAGTCGAGTCGCCACTGGATGAGAAGGGTCGCAGAGATCATACATTCCTCAGATAACATACCACCCAGTTCAGCAGTCCTTGTCATGGAGAAAAATTGCAAATTTGAGCCGCTAGTCCACAAACTAGGTCGCATGAAGGATAAAGTCAAGAGCCTAAGCGAGGTAATGGCGGCGGCCAACAAGTATGCTAGCTCGGATAAAACCAGGGACGCATCTGATGGGGAGGAAGAGGAAAACACTGGCAAGGGAAAGAAGGCCAGTAGCAAGCCTCAACAACAGCAAGCTAGCAATGCCAATGCGAGTTATAACAAGCGCAAAAACGAGGAAGGAAACTCAGGGTTAGTCGCAAATACGAATACTCGTTACAAACAAAGCAGCAGCAGAGGAAGGAATTTTCACCCAGTTAATTTGGAAGAGGTTTTCAACCGCCCCTGCGACATCCATATAGGAAAAGATGGGAAACCACCCAACCACACGAAGGCACAGTGTTATCATTACAAAAAGTGGAAGGATGGACAGCCACTCAACACAAACTTCAATCATCAAAACAACGAGGAAGGTAAACATGGCGGAGGCAACAACAGCAACAACGCCGTCCCAAATCCGCAGCCAGATCAGCCACAGTTCCCAAAACAGTTGGGTCAGTATCATACCATTGTGGTGAATACTTCAAGGAGGGAACAAAAGCTGCGACGACGCAATCAGGCTGTTAATGCCATAGTACCAGCCGTCCCACAGTGGCTAAAGTGGTCCGAGCAGCCAGTAGTTTGGAGCCGCGAGGATCACCCAGGAGAAATAAATGAAGAGGGAAAACTCGCGCTGGTGGTTGCCCCTCAAGTCGCAGGGTACAAGTTGAGCAAAGTACTGATGGATGGAGGCAGCAGCATCAATATATTATACTATGAAACCTTCAAAAGAATGAACCTTCAAGAAAAGCAGCTACACCCATCAAGAACAACGTTTCATGGTGTCGTGCCAGGCATATCAGCTCAGCCATTGGGGCGAGTTAACTTGGAGGTCGCCTTTGGGACACAAAGCAACTTCAGGAGCGAGTACATTTGGTTCGAGGTTGTAGATTTCCAGAGCCCATATCATGCGCTGTTTGGCAGAGAAGCATTCGCAAAGTTTATGGCTAGGCCGTGCTATGTGTACCTAAAGCTTAAAATACCAGGCCCTAGGGGAGTCATCACCATCAATGGCGACAAAAGAATAGCTCAAGAATGCGAAGAAGGCGACAAGGCCATAGCCAGAGCAGCTTGCATCGCAGAGAGCGCGCCCATGCGCGAGTCGCAGGAGAATTTTGATGACATCGTGAAGGCCAAGAGGCACCTGCCTGACTTGCGACTTCAGATTACGGCCGCAAGGGAGGCAAGGAAGTCAAAGGCTACAAGCCATTGCCAATAAGGACACATCCCAGGCATCGCGAGTTGCCATCAGCAGCCGCAACAAAATTATTAAGAGTTTACATCATCAAGCTGGCCACTCAGGGCTAAAAATTCAATTCTGATCGCCACCTAGGCGCGATCGACCCAATTCTGGTCGCCACTCAGGCGCGACCGACCCATGTAACATCTCTGGTTGCCACCTAGGCGCAACGACCCAATTCTGGTCGCCACTCAGGCGCGACCGACCCATGTAACATCTCTGGTTGCCACCTAGGCGCAACCGACCCAATTCTGGTCGCCACTCAGGCGCGACCGACCCATGTAACATCTCTGGTTGCCACCTAGGCGCAACCGACCCAAGCATCACTTCTGGTCGCCACCTAGGCGCGACCGACCCTATGTATCATATAATGATTCTGAAATAAAGCATCTCAAACTACCAATTGAGCTGTGAGTCTTTTATTTTTTAATCATTGGTCCCTTGGGGGTGCGGCAGCTTTTTAGCGCGGCCTATTCCTTGGGATCGCCAAACAAGTGGCATTTATCGTGATTATACTCAACCTCTCTTGGATGCGACTTGCACTATGCGGCCAAAGTACTGGGGGTGCGGCGTCAATCGAGTTTGATTGCCTATCATGGCCGCTCTCGACCCTGAACACGCACTTTTTACCTGGGAAATACTGAGCCGCGCAAGGGCCTAAGTGAGGAAAAACCGAGACAAATCATAAGGACCAGCCTATTGGTCGAAACATGTACTGCCAGAGTACTTAAGCAAACCATAATATTGTCTTATGACACATAAATTCTAACAATTATTACAGACCGCTAAGGGCCAAGATCATCAAACCATTGTTTTCTCTTCTTCACTTGTGCGCAGCTTTTGGCCGGTGGGAAGGAGGAACAGGCGGCTTACCAAGCTTGCCAGAAGGAGCAATCGCAGGCTCGCTGGAGGGCTCTTCAGTCGCGGGCTTGGGGGCTGCAGAGCTGGATACGCCTGGAGAGGGGTTCTTTTCCTGCGGAATCACCGCACTGGATGACGGAGCGGGTAACTTCTCCCATCTGCTTCCATCTGCATTATACTTGCCCATATAGGTCGCAAGATCTATCCCCTCCACCAGTTCAGTCGCGTGGCCGCGCATATCCTTCCAAGTCGCGCATATTCTGAGGCCGTCAGTTCGGTGCCATCCACCTTCTTCGAGGGCCTACCTTTTGCAACCTTGGCAGCATCAAAAGAAGGATAGTACGTCTTGGCCAAAGCAAGAACATGAGCCGCGCCGGTGCGAGCTGAGGACTCCTTCCAGTCCAAAAAGAACTGAGGCGCCCTAAGCAGTCTTTTCAGCAGCCCTTCAGAATCACCGGGGACTGGCTTGGTCGGCAGCAGGCACTTAGACAGTGATTTCATGGCGTCACAAGTTCTTCGCGAAAAATCGCGGATATACTCCAGCTGTTCTTGAGTACTGCCGCGCTGCTCCTTGGCATCTTCACCTACATCGAGGCATGTCTCCGTCAGCTCTACAACATACAGGCAAAGATAGTAGAGAAAACAGATGCAGATATGAGTCGCAACACATACCAGTTAACTCTTGAGTCATGATGCACACTTTGGCGTGGACAAGGTTATGGGCATCAGAAACTTTCTTCAACTTTTTCTCAAGCTCGCCAATGGAAACAGCCTTAAGCCTTGCGTCCTCATTGGCATCAGCAATGGCGTCTTTCTGAGCACTGACTTGGAGGTCCAGCTGCTGGACCCTCTCTTGGAACTTCTCTTCAACAGTTTTAAGCCGCAGCTCGGTGGCTTTGGCTTGCTCAGATAACTTGAAGCTTTCATCAGATAGCTCGCCCATCCTGGTTTCCCTTTCTTCAGCTCAGCGTCACGCTGGCCAAGGAGCTCGCGCAGCCTCTCCAGTTCAGAGGGAGTATCCCCCAGCTGCTTTTCCAAGGCAAGTTTGGCAGCTGTTATGGAGCTTAGTTCCTCCTACAAGGGTACATCAGTTAGTAAGTATATATCAACAGCTAAAAGAGAAGCATCAAGTCTCCCTTTACAGTCAAAGAAGAAACTTGATCCTTGGGGGCTAGAGACAGATAACTGGAGATAGAAGTTTACCTTATAAGCCGCAGACAGGTCAGACAGTGCCTTGCGGAGCTCCATGGCTTGCTTGTCATTTGAGGCAATGATAGCCTCTGACAGTCTCTCAGCGCGGCTTGTGGAGGAGGAAGAAGCAACCTCAGCATGCAGAATTGGCGACCGCAGGCTGTCCGCCGCTGGCGACTCAATCACTGGCGTCAGCATCCTTGGCCATTACATCTATGGAGGAGGGGTTGACCTTCTCCACGTCCTGGATCATAAGGGGATCCGTTCTATCCTCCAGAGCCACCTCTTGGGTGGCTGTGTCAAGAACAGGGACCGTGGCCAGGTCATCAGTGGTGGCCACGCCCTCTACCATGGCGGTATGAGCCGCAGGTGATAAATGCGGCTCAACCGCGGTTCCAGGCTCAGTCGCGGGTTTAGCCGCACTTCTGCAAAAAGCAAGGGCATTGTGTGAAGAAGAAGCACATAAGCCAGAATAAAAGTATTATAAGCACAGGGAAAAGTTACTAACTCTGGAGCCATCTTCACAAAGGCCATAAGTTCACCGCTTGACGGTGAGGACAGGCCTTGGGTCCCAGAATCTACGAGCAGAAGTTTTGCGTGTCAGTAGAGGAAAAAGAATAAGCATTCAAGATGACAAGACAGCAGAAATTACCAGAGTGGGGACCCATGTCTTCTTCAGCAGAGGCGGTGGCTTTGAAAGCACGCCTGGCAAGGAGGAGGTCGCGCCCGTAGCAGGTTTGCGACGCTTCGTGGCCTCAGGGTTTTCCAGAGCATCAACCTCTGGTTCCTCACGAGATAGCCTCTTGGAGGCTCTACGGGGAGTTGGTCCAGCCGCGGCAACAGAACTCGCGGCTGGCACTGGACTGTCATCCTCGTCCAGTTCAGTCTCTTCACCATCTGAGGCCGCAGAAGCAACAGAAGGGATATCAGCAGTCTCGCTGCCCTCTAGAGTGGGCAGCAACTTCTTTCGTGCGGCACGCTTGGGAGCAGCAGTGCCGGCGACGGTCGCAGGCAGCGACCAGTAGTTCTCATCAGCCTGGATCAGGAAATATAAGTTGCAGTATTAAGAAAAGGAATGCGACTCAACTACGAAGGCGAAAAGACAGAGAAGAGGAGTTACCTCAAAAGGCTTGTTGTTAACACTGAAAGGGGCAAGCCCCACCTTATCGAAGGAGATGTCCTTCTCCTCAGTCACGCGGGTGACAAATTCCACCCAATCCTCAGGCCTCCAGTCCGAAGCCTTGATACGATCAACGTCAGCAGAGGTGCCTGTGCACTCAAGGAAGGATCGCTGTCGTGGACTCACGGGCTGAATGCGCCATTTGGTCCAGCAAGAGAGAAGATCAAGGCCAGTAAGACCATGACCTATTAAGGCGCGGACTTTGATCAGCGACTCATTGATGAAGGACATGGACGAGTCGCGGGGTTTTGATTTCAGTGCCTCGGTAGGCACGAAGAGGGTGTTAGACCAGGAGGGAAGGCGAGTTTCGCCCTCCGGTGAAGTATCTTGGCAATAGAAGAAAGATTTTTGCCAAGCCCTGGGTCGATTCGCCAGGGCTAGCTTGGGAAGGCAAGAGTTCCTATGGCGTTGAAGAGAGATGGCGCCGACCTGAACGTAGGCGCCACCCTTGGAGACAAGTTGGCTGTTGCAGGTGAAAGAGGCCAGCCATAGATCGATGTTGGGGGCTATGCCAAGATAATCCTCGCACAGCACATGAAAATTGCTCACCTGGAGCATTGAGTTGGGCCCGATGTCGTGAAGACGGAGGCCTAGGCGTTGCAGCAAATTGCGGAAGAAGGGAGAACCTGGCGGCGTGAATCCACGCTCCACGTGCTCCACGAACATCACCAGCTCGTTGGGCTTGGGGCGCGGCTCGATTTCATCGCCTGGCGCCCGCCAGACGCCGTCCTCCTTCGGCGGCAAGAAGCCAGCCTCGGCCAGATCTGCAAGAGTTTCCTCCGTTACCCAGGATCCTTCCCAGTTGCAGGAGATCTTGCGCCTGTCATCAGATGGCTTCGCCTTGGGCGCCATTGCGAGGGGAGATTGGATTGGGGAACTAGGCTCGGGTCGAGGAAGAAGACGGCGCGGCTAGGGATGAGAAGATTGCAAGGGCAAATGGATAATGACCTAGGTGGCCGCAGCTTATAACTGAAGGGGCCCGCAACTAACGGCATTATCTGTGCTCGCAACCAACGGCACAATTTGCGCCCGCAAAACGAGTAACGGTCCGCAATTAAAGGAAACAGAATATTTCCAGAAGAAGATGAGTCGCAGATGAGTCACAGCTCTGAATCGCATAAGTCAGGAGATTGGTCAGAACGTTTACAGTGCGGCTCAGAGACCATTTCAAGAGGCAGAAGATTCTCACCGTAAAGTCCTAACCAATCTTGGGGGCTAATGTCGGGGGAATACTTTCTGGATTAACCCGCGGCCCAGTGCGACTTAACTTACTCGCACGGACGAAGGCCCACTTGGGAGCAAGCCCAATATTGAACCGCCATAAGGAGAAAGATCTAGAAGACATATCCCGGAGGACGTGAAGACCAAGTAGTCTCCGAGTAGGCCTCTGTGGATGTATTCCTTATGGGGAAGTTTCCTTTTGTAACCTAGCGAGCCTCTGTGTATATAAAGAGGACTCGCAGGACTTAGAGCGGGTCAAGCTATCAAGCCCCAAACCCTAGCTCATACGGCGAGTACCAGATCGGATCGCCTCCATTGTAACACCTCGATTATCATATCAATACCAATCTAGGGTAGGCAGGAAGTAGGTCTTTTACCTCACATTGAGGGGGCCGAACCTGGGTAAATCTGTGTTGATCTTTGTTCCTGCGATCCCAAGCTCGGAGATGCTTGACTCGCATAATCCCACACCTACGAAGTCATCTATGACACCTGACGTGACAAACCCACGACAATAGGTGCACTAGTTCGGCGAAGAGATAGTGAAATACAAGTAATATGGATATTATAAGTAGTAACTGCAATCTGAAATAAAGATGGCAGCACGCAAACATGTAGCAGAACTTGATGTAAACGGTGTTTCAATGCTTAGAAACAAGGCCTAGGGATCATACTTTCACTAGTGGACACTCTCAACAATGATCTCATAACTGAATAAGTAAAAGCTACTCTTAAACACTCTCTTGTTGGATAACAAACACCATTCATTGTGTAGGGCTACAAAAGCACACCTCAAGCCGGAGTAAACAAGCGCCACAACGTCATAAAGGAGTCACACACGGTGCACACACTGTCACCTTTACACCGTGGAGAGTACCGGAGTTCATATTAAAGTAACCTCTAGAGTGCATAATAGATAAAGAGTAACATCTACATATTCAACTAGATTAGCACAACTGAACACAAGTAAATACTACTCGGGATTATTCTCCTTCTTGATGAAGCAAGAGTACTATGCGTAGGGCTGCAAAGCACACCTCAAAGTCTGAGTAAACAAACACCACAATTCCCAAGAATAAGCCATGATAAATGTCTAAATTATTCATAGAGTCACACAAGTACCCACACTGTCACCTTGATACCGTGTTGTCACAATGACTCCAGAAACTAGACAAAATCACTTGAGTAGCATAAACATTATTAATGTATTCAGCGATACTAGCAATACACATGATCACATAAAGATCACACCATGGAGAGAGAGATGAACCACATAGCTACCGGTAGGGGGGAGAACTACTCCCTCCTCATCATGGGAGTCAGCAGCGGCGATGAAGATGGCGGTGGTGTCGATGGAGATGACTCCGGGGGCAATTCCCCGTCCCGGCGGCGTGCCGGAACAGAGATTCTGTCCCCCGAAACTTGTCGTCGATGGCGGCGGCGCTGCGGAACTCTTCGTGGAAATTGGCTTGTGTTTTAGGGTTTTCACGTCTCGGGGAATAAATAGGCGAAGGGGCGATGTCGGCGGACCCCGAGGGGCCCAAACCACAGGCTGCGCGCAGAAGGTGGGCCGCGCCGCCAGGTGGTTTGGCCACCTCGTGGCTCCCTTCGTCTCTCCTTCGGACTCCGTGTACGTGTTGGAAAAATAGGGACTGGCCTTTTGTTTCGTGCAATTCCGAGAATATTCCAGAAGTACTTTTCTGAAACCAAAAACAGCAGAAAACAGGGAACTGGCACTGTGGCATCTTGTTAATAGGTTAGTCCCAGAAAATGCATAAAAGTGATATGAAGTGTATATAAAACATGTAGCAAATGGTATAATATAAGCATGGAACATCAGAAATTATGGATACGTTGGAGACGTATCAAGCATCCCCAAGCTTAGTTCTACTCGTCCTCGAGTAGGTAAAACGATAACAACAAATAATTTCTGAGGAGACATGCTTTCACACAATCTTGATCAATATATTGCAAGGCTCATGTCATGAATGAAGTGACTCAAAGCAATGGTCTATAGTTTGCTAACAGATAGATAAAGAGTAAACAATGAATCATATAAGCAAAAACTTTTCATGAATAGTACTTTCAAGACAAGCATCAAAAAGTTTTGCATAAGAGGTAACTCATAAAGCAATAGATTCAAAGTAAAAGGCATTGAAGCAACACAAAGGATGATTAAGTTTCAGCATTTGCTTTCAACTTGTAACATGTATATCTCATGGATAGTTGTCAACATAAAGCAATATAACAAGTGCAATAAGTAAACATGTAAGAATCAATGCACACAAAGTTGACACTAGTGTTTGCTTCTAAGATAGAAAGGAGTAGGTAAACTGACTCAACATAAAGTAAAAGATAGGCCCTTCGCAGAGGGAAGCAGGGATTAAATCATGTGCTAGAGCTTTTTAAGTTTTCGAAAGCATATAGAGAGCACAAAATAAGTATTTGAGAGGTGTTTGTTGTTGTCAACGAATGGTAGTGGGCACTCTAACCCCCTTGTCAACCAGACTTTCAAGAGCGGCTCCCATGAAGGACGTTATCTCTACCAGCAAGGTAGATCATCCCTCTTCTCTTTTGTTTACACATGTATTTTAGTTTCTTTATAGTTGACACTCCTCCCAACCTTTGCTTACACAAGCCATGGCTAACCGAATCCTCGGGTGCCTTCCAACATTCACATACCATGGAGGAGTGTCTATTTGCAAATTAAGTTGCTTACTGATAAATCAGGGCAAAACATGTGAAGAGAATTATTAATGAAAGTTGTAATTAATTGGGGCTGGGCACCCCGTTGCCAGCTCTTTTTGCAAATTATTGGATAAGCGGATGTATATGCCACTAGTCCATTGGTTGAAAGTCTGTCAGAAGTAAATGACAAGATTGAAAGATAAAACACCACATACTTCCTCATGAGCTATAAAACATTGACACAAATAAGGAGTAATAAAGTTTTGAATAGTTTAAAGGTAGCACATGAAGTATTTACTTGGAATGGCAGGAAATACCACATAGTAGGTAGGTATGGTGGACACAAATGGCATGGGTTTTGGCTCAAGTTTGGATGCACGAGAAGCATTCCCTCTCAGTACAGAGTTTAGGCTAGCAAGGTTGTTTGAAGCAAACACAAGTATAAACCGGTACAGCAAGACTAAATAAAAACATATTGCAAGTATTATAAGACTCTACACTGTCTTCCTTGTTGCTCAAACATTTTACCAGAAAATATCTAGACCTTAGAGAGAACAAATATGCATCCCAAGTCTCAACAAGCTCTACGGTAGTTCTCCACTACTAGGCTTTAACTACATGATGCAAGAGCTTAAACATGATCTACTTGAGAGCTCAAAACAATTGCAAAGTGTCAAATCGAAACAAGACAATGATCTACAAGAATGCATATGTCTTTTCCAATACCAACTACCACATGTAGCATTTTCTTTCTTCCAAACAAACACCAATCAATTTATTTAAACATAAACTCTCCAAATGATAATATAATGCAGCAAGAGAGTATTTATAAACAAGTGCTAACAGCTCGAAGAGATGCATGAAAAACAGGAGCTAAAAGCACTGCAGTAGCTAGTTAAGAATACTCAACAAATATAAGTGAAGAACATGAGTATTCACATGAAAAAGCGGAGCGTGTCTCTCTCCCACACAAGGATTGCTAGGATCCGAATTTATTCAAACAAAAACAAAAATAAAAGCACACAGACGCTCCAAGTAAAGCGCATAAGATGTGAAAGAATTAAAATATAGTTTCACTAGAGATGACCTGATAAGTTGTTGATGAAGAAGGGGATGCCTTGGGCATCCCCAAGCTTAGACGCTTGAGTCTTCTTGAATATGGTGGGATGAACCACGGGGGCATCCCCAAGCTTAGGCTTTTCACTCTTCTTGATCACATAATATCACCCTTCTCGCTTGATCCTTGAAAACTTCCTTCACACCAAACTCGAAACAGTTCTCATTAGAGGGTTAGTGCATAATAAAAATTCTCATATTCTGTAATGATACAATCAATCCCAAAGCTTCTGGACATTAGCTACAGCCACCAATGCTTTGTGGAGCAAAGAAATCCACAAAACATCGTAAAAGAGCGAATGCAAAACAAAAGGCAGAATCTGTCAAAAACAGAACAGTCGTGAAGACGAATTTTTTCGAGGCACTTAAGTTGCTCAGATGGAATGGTCCAGTTTAATGAAAGTTGCGTACATATCTGAGGAAGATGCGTGATTTTTACAGAATTTTTCGATTTTTCTCAGGGAGAAAAGCTCAAATTCGTGACAGCTAAAAATCTGTTCTGCGCAGAAATCCAAATCTTGCATCAACTTTCAATAAAAGACTTTACTTGGCACAACAATGCAATAAAATAAAGATACAAAGGAGTTGCTACAGAAGTAACAAGCACCTTGACTCAATAAAAGAAAATTGCAGAAAATAAAACAATGGGTTGTCTCCCATAAGCGCTTTTCTTTAAAGCCTTTTAGCTAGGCATGATAATTTGATGATGCTCTCATATGTAATAGGTTGAATATAGAAGAGCATCAAGAAGCATATATAAAACATGTTTAAATCTAACACTCTTCCTATGCATAGGAGCCTTGTAAGAAAACAAATTATTGATGCATGAAGCTACTAGCATAGACAGACAAAACAAGTGCAACTTCAAAAATTTCAACAAAAAGAGAGGATATTTAATAACATGAAGATTTCTATAACCATATTTTCCTCTCTCAAAATAATTATCAGTAGCATCATTAATAAACTCAACAATATAGCTATCACATAGAGCATTCTTATCATGATCCACATGCATAAAAGTATCATTACTCTCCATATAAGCATAAACAGTTTCATTAGTAATAGTGGGAGTAAAAGTATCACATCCATCATTGTAATCATCATAAATTGGAGGCATAGAATAATCATAATGAATTTTATCCTCAATAGTAGATGGACTGAAAATATCATATTCATCATTGTAAACATCATATATAGGAGGCATATCATAATCAACATAAACTATATCCTCAATAGTAGGTGGACTGAAAATATCACAATGATTATAATCATCATATATTGGAGGCAAAGTATCATCAAAGCAAATTTCCTCCTTAAAGCTTGGGGGACTAAAAATATCATATTCATCACAACCAGCTTCCCCAAGCTTAGACTTTTCCATAGCATTAGCAATAATGGTGTTCAAAGAATTTATAGTAATACCATTGCTACCATCATGCAAACAAGCCTCCATAGGTTTTTTAATTTTCTCCTCAAAAGCATCATGTCCTAATTCAATATAAAGTTCATAAAGATCTCTATTTTTTTGTTGTTTTCCATTAAGCCTAACTAGTGAAAATAAAAACAAGAAACAAAAAGATATAATTGCAGAATCTAAAGGAAATAACTTCGAGCACTCACACACTAGCAACAATACTAGAAAATAGCTTTGTAGCCAGAGGATGTGAATACCTTTTACCTTACCTCCCCGGCAACGGCGCCAGAAAATAGCTTGATGTCTACGCACGCTTCTATTCTTGTAGACAGTGTTGGGCCTCCAAGAGCAGAGGTTTGTAGAACAGCAGCAAGTTTCCCTTAAGTGAATCACCCAAGGTTTATCGAACTCAGGGAGGTAGAGGTCAAAGATATCCCTCTCAAGCAACCCTGCAATTAAGATACAAGAAGTCTCTTGTGTCCCCAACACACCTAATACACTTGTCAGATGTATAGGTGCACTAGTTCGGCGAAGAGATAGTGAAATACAAGTAACATGGATGATTATAAGTAGTAACTGCAATCTGAAATAAAGATGGCAGCACAAACATGTACCAGAACTTGATGTAAACGGTGTTTCAATGATTAGAAACAAGGCCTAGGGATCATACTTTCACTAGTGGACACTCTCAACAATGATCTCATAACTGAATAAGTAAAAGCTACTCTTAAACACTCTCTTATTGGATAACAAACACCATTCATTGTGTAGGGCTACAAAAGCACACCTCAAGCCGGAGTAAACAAGCGCCACAACGTCATAAAGGAGTCACACACGGTGCACACACTGTCACCTTTACACCGTGGAGAGTACCGGAGTTCGTATTAAAGTAACCTCTAGAGTGCATAATAGATAAAGAGTAACATCTACATATTCAACTAGATTAGCACAACTGAACACAAGTAAATACTACTCGGGATTATTCTCCTTCTTGATGAAGCAAGAGTACTATGCGTAGGGCTGCAAGAGCACACCTCAAAGTCTGAGTAAACAAACACCACAATTCCCAAGAATAAGCCATGATAAATGTCTAAATTATTCATAGAGTCACACAAGTACCCACACTGTCACCTTGATACCGTGTTGTCACAATGACTCCAGAAACTAGACAAAATCACTTGAGTAGCATAAACATTATTAATGTATTCAGCGATACTAGCAATACACATGATCACATAAAGATCACACCATGGAGAGAGAGATGAACCACATAGCTACCGGTAGGGGAGAACTACTCCCTCCTCATCATGGGAGTCAGCAGCGGCGATGAAGATGGCGGTGGTGTCGATGGAGATGACTCCGGGGGCAATTCCCCGTCCCTGGCGGCGTGCCGGAACAGAGATTCTGTCCCCCGAAACTTGTCGTCGATGGCGGCGGCGCTGCGGAACTCTTAGTGGAAATTGGCCTTGTGTTTTAGGGTTTTCACGTCTCGGGGAATATATAGGCGAAGGGGCGATGTCGGCGGACCTCCGAGGGGCCCAAACCACAGGCTGGCACGGCAGAAGGTGGGGCCGCGCCGCCAGGTGGTTTGGCCACCTCGTGGCTCCCCTTCGTCTCTCCTTCGGACTCCGTGTACGTGTTGGAAAAATAGGGACTTGGCCTTTTGTTTCGTGCAATTCCGAGAATATTTCCAGAAGTAACTTTCTGAAACCAAAAACAGCAGAAAACAGGGAACTGGCACTGTGGCATCTTGTTAATAGGTTAGTCCCAGAAAATGCATAAAAGTGATATGAAGTGTACATAAAACATGTAGCAAATGGTATAATATAAGCATGGAACAACAGAAATTATGGATACGTTGGAGACGTATCAACTAGCACTACAAATTCAAAAGCAAGAGAAATAAAGGAAATATTTTTGGTCTTTTGGTGTTTTGCGAAAATGAAATGGACACAAGAAACAAAAGAAAAGAAACAAACTAAAACATGGATATACAAAGTACCGACATGATATGAATATGATAAAATGAGTGAACTTGTCGGCATACCTCCCCCCAAGCTTAGGCTTTTGGCCTAAGTGGGAGACTAATCATCCACATGGCCCAGAACTCCATCCAGGTGGATCATACCTGGCGTGATCATAATCAGGATCCTGGTATGAGGAGCTCGTCGTGTCAAAGGGCTGAATGAAGTCCTCCTCAGGACCTCCTCCCTCACTATCCGCATGAAGGCCATGCTCCTCCATATATGCATCCAGGTCTCCCTCCGAGAATGACCATCCTTGCCTGACATCAAGGTTAAACAAAAGAGGCGCAGGCAAACAGACTATGCGTTCATAGGTTTTAGTTCTCCACCTGGTCTTCTTAACAAAAACTAATTCATAAGATAGATTATCAATGGTGGACCAGCGGGAAATAAATTGGTGGCTAATCATAGAGTTAAGATCAAGTCTTTCAATGGGAGCTGAATATCAAAGTGATGTGGTCCTAAACCATGCATGGCTAATAATCGAGAAGCAATGAGACCTCCACAAACCCCTCCTTTTTCACGGTTAGTGGAGAGACGAAATGCAATCATAGCTCCCAAGTTATAAGTTCTATCACGTTTTAAGGCAGCAGAAAGAAATGCCAAGTCATAAACAGATAATTTACTTGCATTCTTCCTAGCTAAAACACATTTGCCAAGGTAGTGGGCAAAATATCGAATAGATGGGAGTTGGATGTTTCGAATTTTACCATCCTCGGTTGTAAAATCTTTCCCTTGGCAAATCTCTGAGTAAAGGTCTTGCAAATGCTTTGGTTGACCTCGAATCCTCCCATGAGATCCCCAGTGTGGTACCTTAATAGCTGCACAAAAATCATGAAGAGACAAATCTACAGCTTTATTGTAGATATTATAATGAACCATGGGAGTAGGCAAATTCCAACTAAATCTAAAACTTTGAACCACTGACATAGTCAGCTTTACATATTGATGTGGTTCATCTGCAACAAAGTATTCCAACCCTGCATTAGAGATTAGAGTGTTGAAATCTTGCAAGATTCCTGCAGCATTCATAAACTCATGGCATGGATAAATAGAGGGAAACACAGAGTCTTCACGGTTGACTCCCATGACCTCTGATACTTCCAATTCTTCATAGTTAAGTTGGTTTCCATCCATCTTCCTTTTCTGAAATTTTTAAACAAACCTCATAAAAAATAATTTTGGAGTGGTTAAATCAAAGGAAACACTAGGGAGACTTACTAGGGACTAAACATGCATCAAAACTAGTTAATCTAAACAAGAACAAGCATGCAAGCTCTAATAACATGTCACCTACAGTACCAAAATGCTAAAATATAAGCAACTAAACAAAATTCTATTTGGATAATCGGAGGAGTCACATACCGGAGAGCAATTGATCCAAATTTCAGCAGCAAAGATGGGCTGAGCAAGTAGATCGAAAAATTCGAGCAAGAGCAGCAAGAACACGAGTTTGAGCAATGGTGGTGTGTATGGTCGGGAGAGAGAAAGGAGTGGGAGAGAGATGAGTGAGAGGAGGGCCAGGTGGACCCCACACCAGGGCAGGGCGCGGCCTGCCCTCCACCGCGCCGTGGGGGCGTGTGGTGGCCTGGTGGGTCCCCCTGGTCATCCTCTGGTACTCCCACGTTCCTCTTTAAAAACTAGGACTTACAGAATATTTTTCATAATTTTTTTGAAAACTTTTATTTCTGACATTTTCTGGGTACTTTAAACAATGAAAACTAGACAAAATGAATTTACGTAAAGACCAAGCATTACTTAACTTTGCAAATTACAGTAGGTAAAACAAAAGTGAGAAAGAAAAATATGTTGTTTAGCAATTTTATGCATGTAAAACATATTTGTTAACAAGGTTGATCAAGTCTTGCCACCAAATACATTTTATATGACATAAAAGAATTAAACCACATTGAACAATCATGTTACCTTAAATGGTATAGCTATAGATCCAATCATAATATATCGAAGTTCTTCATGAGATTCATATATAGGGCAATCAATACTTCCCACTTTGATACTTTTAATATTGGTAATTGTATTAACTCCAAATATTTTGTCCAGCTTCTTGGGAAAATAAACAGTATGCTCTTTGTCATTAACATGGAAAGTCACTTTCCTTTGTTGCAATCAATAACAGCCCCTGCAGTATTAAGAAAAGGTCTTCCAAGAATAATAGACATATTATCATCTTCAGGCATTTCAAGCACAACAAAATCAGTTAATATCAAGCAATTATTATTACTTGAACAGGAACATCTTCACATATACCAACAGGAACAGCAGTAGATTTATCAGCCATTTGCAAAGATATATCAGTTGGTATCAATTTTTCCAAGTAAAGTCTCTTGTAAAGAGAAAAAGGCATAACACTCACCCCTGCACCTAAATCACATAAGGCAGTTCTAACATAGTTATTTTTGATTGAGCAAGGAATAGTTGGTATACCTGGATCTCCAAGCTTCTTTGGAACCTTACCATTGAAAGAATAATTAGCAAGCATGGTAGAAATCTCTTCATTAGGAATCTTTCTCTTGTTAGAGACAATATCTTTCATGTACTTTGAATAGGGAGGTAACTTAATAGCATCAGTCAAAGGAATTTGCAAAAACAAAGGTTTCATCCATTCACAAAATTTGTTATAATGTTCTTCTTCCTTAGATTTAAGTTTCTTAGTAGGAAAAGGCATTTGTTTTTGCACCCAAGGTTCTCTTTCATTACCATGTTTCTTAGCAAGAAAATCTTCTTTAGTGTACTTTTTGTTTTTAGAATGCTTTTCAGGTTCCTCTTCACTTTCCTCTTTATCAGAAGCATCATTCTTATCTTTATCATTAGCATGTTCATTACCACTCTCAGTTTCAGCATCAGAGATAGATATACTATTTGGATTATTAACATGCTCATTGTCTTTAATAGGTTCAGGAGATTCCTCAACATGTTTATGTTTCTTCTTCTTCTTTTTCTTAGAAGGGAGTAGTTTCATTAACTAGTTGAGAATCTTGCTCAATTCTTTTAGGATGTCCCTCAGGATATAAAGGATCCTGAGTGGAAGCACCACCTCTAGTTGCTATACCAAAAGCATGTTTATCATTTTCTCTAGAAGCATTACCTAACAAATCTTTTTGCACTTTAGTCAATTGCTCAATTTGAGTTTGAACCATATGAAAATGTTTAATGAGTATTTTAACATCATTAGAAGTTCTTTCCAAAACATCATGCAAATGATTAATGACATGAGAATTCTTTATGAAGCTATTTTCTATTCTCCAATTGAAATTGTTTTGCTTAACAATGAAATTATCAAACTCATCTAAGCATTGATCAGGAGGTTTAGAATAAGGGATATCTCTATCATCAAAGCGTTGGAGAGAGTGTACCTCAACTGTAGATGAGTGAGGAATTGGCTTACACAATTCTTCTATAGGTGGAAGATTTTTCACATCTCAGATTTAATACCTTTCTCCTTAAGAGATTTCTTGGCTTCTCTCATTTCTTCATCATTCAATTCAATCACTCCTCAGGGTCCAATCATCATGATTTTGGCTTATCTTAGCCAATAATTCCTCGGCTTCATCTGGAGTTCTTTTCCTGAAAACACAACCAGCACAACTATCCAGGTATGTCCTAGATTCAACAGTTAGTCCATTATAAAATATATCAAGAAGTTCATTTTTAGCTATTGATGTCCAGGCCGAGCTCTAAGTAAAGAACAAAACCTTGCCCAAGATTCAGGCATTTTCTCTCCCTCATTTTGCTTAAAGTTAAAGATTTTCTGTAAAGCAACATGTTGAGCACTAGCAGGAAAATATTTCTGAAAGAAAGCATTGACTAAACCCATCGGGCTCTCAATAGATCCAGGAGATAAATCATTAAACCAAGTTTTAGCTTCATCTTTCAATGAGAAAGGGAAAATTTTAGTAACAAAGTAACTGCGTTTCTTAATATCATCAGAAAACAAACTACTCAGAGTAGAGAGAGTGTTCATATGTTCTACAGCACTTTCATTTTCAGTTCCTCGAAAAGGTTCTTTCTCAGCAATAGTTATAAAAGACAAGTCCACAGAGAAATCATAATCTTTATCTTTTATATTTATGGGAGATGTAGCAAATTTAGCATCAGGAGAAAGTTTATAGTTGACAGCACGTCTTTGAAGAAGATTTTTAATAGCATTAACATCTTTAGAGGTATCACAATTCATGCATTCATCAATAAAGTCATCATCAAGTTCAACATAAGTTTCCTCAAGATCATCACTAGTAGTTTCTCTTGTTTCAGGTGAATAAGCAGGTGTAACAGGAGTTTCATTAGGTGTTTCAGTATTTTCAAGTTGTTTAGATTTAGCAATTGTAGCATCTAGAAAAGGACCTAGTGAACCTCTTTCATCAAGCACAGTAGAAGCATCATCAAATTCATCAGAAACATTCTCAGATTCAGCAGAAGTAGCAGCACGTGAAGCATGTGCATGTGGTGGTGTGACAAGTTGACTTATAACAGACGGTGAATCAAGAGCAGCAGAAGTGTTCAGAGTTGTACCTCTCCTTGTAGTGGATGGCAATATACGAACCTTATCATCACGAGGTTTACCCATGATGAATGAATTGCAGCGAGCAGTATGACTCCCTGGTGAGCTTATAAATAGAGCTATGCTCCCCGGCAACGGCGCCAGAAAATAGTCTTGATGACCCACAAGTATAGGGGATCGCAACAGTCTTCGAGGGAAGTAAAACCCAAATTTATTGATTCGACACAAGGGGAGCCAAAGAATATTTATAAGCCTTGACAGATGATTTGTCAGTTCAGCTGCACCTGGAAGTAGACTTGCTCGACACAGTTTATCAGTAGCAACAGTTTTATGACAGTAGCAGTAGTGAAATAATAGCAGCAGTAAAATAAAGACAGCAGTAATAATTGCAGTAGACAGCAGGATTAAAATACTGTAGGCATAGGGATGGATGAACGGGCGCTGCATGGATGAGATAATTCATGAAATAGTCATACATAGGGCAATTGCAGATAAATAATAATAAGGTATCCAAGTAATAATCAATCATAAGCATGTGTTCCGTATTTAGTCGTACGTGCTCGCAATGAGAAACTTGCACAACATCTTTTGTCCTACCAGCCCGTTTGCAGCGGGGCCTCAAGGGAAACTACTGGTAATTAAGGTGCTCCTTTTAATAAAGCACCGGAGCAAAGCATTAACACTCCGTGAACACATGTGATCCTCACGTCGCAACCATCCCCTCCGGTTATCCCAATTTCTGTCACTTTGGGGCCTCGGGTTCCGGACAGTGACGTGTGTATACAACTTATAGATATGATCCAAAACAATAATTATTCTCATGATTCAATAACATGTTCAGATCTGAGATCATGGCACTCGGGCCCTAAGTGACAAGCATTAAGCATAATAAGTTGCAACAATGACATAAAGTACTACCGATGGATACTAGGCACCAAGCCCTAACAAATCTCACAACTATTACATGAATGATCTCATCCAATCCCTACCATCCCCTCAGCCTACAGCGGGGAATTACTCACACATGGATGGGGGAGTCATGGATGGTCGATGGAGAGGTGGCGGTGATGATGATGGCGATGATCTCCTCCAATTCCCCGTCCCGGCAGGGTGCCAGAACGGAGTTTCTGATCCCCGAAATAGGGTTTTCGATGGCGGCGGAGCTCTGGAAGGTTTCTGGAAAAAGCGTCGATCCCCCGAAGTTTTTAGGTCAGAGGCTTTAAGTAGTCCGAAGGGGAGCGCTGGGGGCCACACAGGGGGCCACACCACCCCTGGGCGCGGCAAGGGCCCACCCGCGCCCTGGGTGCGTGTGGTGCCCCTGTGCACCCTCCTCGCTTCGTCTTCTGGCTCCGTGGGTCTTCTGGAAAAATAGAATTTCTGGAATTTTTCTGGAATTTTCCTAAAACTTTGACTTTCTGCACAAAAACGAGACACCAAGGCAATTCTGCTGAAAACAGCGTTAGTCCGTGTTAGTTGCATTCAAATCACACAAATTAGAGGAAAAACAATAGCAAAAGTGTTCGGAAAAGTAGATACGTTTTGGACGTATCACTCGTGAACACACGGGAGCCAGTACGGCCGTCTAGGTCCCAATGCTGGTTATTGTCTGGTAAGTTCCCGGACATGTCTTTGTGTTTACCGAACCTTCCGGGTCACACACTTAAGCTCTGAGTCAATCTTTTATTGAGAGAATAAAGTTGTGGTTTTAGTGGTTATGAGAAGTGGTCGGAGTCCCTCCGATGTCACAGGAACAACTCCGGAGTAATTCGGAGGTGTTCCGGTGAAGTTATCATGAGAGGGAAATAATGCCGGTATAGGGTAGAATTTCCCGAGAGAGAAATATGGCGAACATGAGATGTTCCAGGATGCCGGGAAGTGTTTCCGACATCAGTGGATAGAGTCGATGATTTTATCTAAAGGGTATATATGGTTCCAGACTAGTTTCGGAGGTTTGCCGGGAAAGAGGGATGTGTCGGAGGAGAGAGGGGTGCCCTACATGCCGCACCACACCTAGTGTGGGTCGGCCGCATAGGCCCCACCTCCAGGCCGGCCGCACCAAGTCCCCTCCTCTCCTTCCTTGTTTAAATTGGAAATTTAAAAGAGTCCTAATTGAACTTGGAAAGGAATAAAGAAAATTGGCAAAAAGATAAAAGGGAGGGAGGGAATCCTTGTTGGACAAGGACTCCCCCCCCCAACCGACTTGGAGGAGGGGTCGGCCAGCCTCCTAGGGCCGGCGCACCACCTCTCCCTCTCCCCTTTATATACTCCCCCTCTCCCCCAAGGAGAATACAACCAATCCAAGTTTTGTGCAAGTTCCTCTCTCTTGAGATATTGTGCAATTAGACGATGCTCTAATTAGACGGCGTTCTAATTAGACTTTGATCTAATCTCTCTCTAGTAGATCTCATATGTTGAGAATTAGATCTCTCTAGTCTCATATAGATCTAATCAAGTTCGATTAGATCTACCACCTAAACTACGCCGAAAGACGGTCTCTCTTCGTCGGTGCTAGTAGCTCTAGGCGGCGAACGTACTTGGCGGATTGGCGCGGCGTATGTGTGGATACTGTTAGAGCGGGGCTGCGCAAGTAGTTCCTCGACAACGAACCGACAACAATCTCACCTCCCGGCGTGGACGTGAGATTCTTCACCAGGTTTCACCAACATCTACTTCGACAAACACAAGATCTTCCGCAACGGTGTTTGTAAATATTCTAGATCTACCATTATGGGGTGCGACATATCTTCATAGAATAGATCTTAGCGGCAAGGTTACGAAATTTTTTAAAAGTTTTACCTGCAACCCAATAGACTAGTATAGGGTTGAGAGGGGTAGAGAGAGAGGTGATCTCCTCCGGGTAGGATCTGCTCGTCGTCTACCTCTAGCCACCACCCTGCCGGGTACACACCATAGATCTCCCTTGTAAGCTACACCATGATAAACTCATCAATCCAGACATGCAGGAGTAGGGCTGTTAGCCTCCGGGCGGCCTGAATCTGGGTAGATCGTTGTGTCCCTGTGTTGCTTGCCTTGAACGTCGGGAGGAAGAGCTCCATCGATTTCTCCCGGAGAAGAAGGTTCTCAGCCTCCTTCGCACCCCGCGCCGAGCCTAAAAATGGGTATCCTTTACTCTCGATGTCCGTCCGCCGAGACACGACATACTTCCATTTGACGTCGTCTTTGGCCAGTTCCATGGCGATTTCTAATAACTTTCCTCGAGGAACAAATTTCAGGAAACTTCGTTCACCGGAACGAGGGGCTCCTGTGCGATTTATCCAATATCCATGTAATTGCTACACACTAAAGTGGAAAATAATAAGCTGTGCACTTTTGCAACTATTAAATAGGCTAGTCCAAACAAATATAATAAAAATTGCTAAATATTTTGTATAATATTAGTAACTACAAAGTTAATAGATATGTTTCCGGCGTGTCAATCGTCACCCTCCTTGTGGCATCGTTGTGGAGCTCAGGTACCTTCCGGTCACGACGTGTCGTCGTCGACGCGCATGCTCGGATCCTTGTTGGAGATATGCCCAAGAGGCAATAATAAATATTATTAATCTCTATTTTATAATTAAGTTTATATTTTTATGCTAAAATTATTGTGGTCCTGAATATGCTAGAATAAGTTTATATCTTGTTGAGACTACAGACCCTAAATGCAAAATGAATGCAAAAAAATTGAGATCGGGATTTTCCCCCAATGACCATCAAATAAAGTTTCAAAAAAGAAAAACAAAGAAACATGAGTTGTTACCATTTTGTTCTGAAAAATAAATAATTGTCACCATTTTATCCGGATTCGCACGCTCCCCACCGGCGCCGTCGCAGGTTCGCAGCCCACATCGGACGCCCGACGGGCGACGGCGTCACATCGACATCCATCTCAATCCCGATCAAACACCGGTCATGGCCACCTCCGCCTCTGCGCTCACCCTTCCCCGCCTGCCCATGTCGCCACCAATGCCAGCGTGGGCGTCGTCGACAGCGACGATGACGACGAGGAGGAGGACCAGGCCCCTCCGCGCCGCATGCGCTTACTCGCTCCAGGAGGGCCAGTCCCGCCGCTCTCACCGCCTGCCCTGCGGCCTCGACCTCGAGGTCATCGCGCAGCAACCGCCTACCCCGGCCCCGGCCCCGGGAAGGAGCGACCGGCCGCCGCTGGTGTTCGTGCACGGGAGCTTCCACGCGGCCTGGTGCTGGGCGGAGCGCTGGCTGCCCTTCTTCTCGCGCGCCGGATTCCCCTGCTTCGCCCTCAGCCTCCGCGCGCAGGTAGTTAGCCAGGAATTCATGCATGTAGGCCGCTTGTTGAATTGCGCCGGTGGTGGTGGTGTTAACATTAGTTAGCCCGCGCGTCTCAGAAACTGAAAATTGCGATAGGGTCTCGGAAAAGCAAATGTGTCTGGAGATGAATTCGACAATTCGATGGTGGATGCTGTTGCGTAAACCAACAAATAAAATGTTCCATAACCTGCACAACATTAGTGTGTTTTAATGACAAACCGTGGTGATGAACTCATGAAGTGAGCATTTTTACAAGACATATATAATGTACTGTAGTTCTTGTTGAAGTTTCACAGTTTAATTGACACGTATGATCTGTTGCAGGGTGAAAGCAGCATTCCATCTGAGGCAGTAGCTGGCACGCTTGAGGTATTCTGGCAAAATTGAGTAACCTTAAATAAAGAACAGAAAAATCAGTAATTTATGTTCTTTGGCTACCCTTGATGTGTTTCCAAGCATAAATCATCGGCAAAGTTGCAAGGAATGCAGCACTTTCCACCACTAGTAGCTTTGTTCACTGCAACACTTCACCACTGGCCTCATACTATATTTCTGTATTATTTCATTGGAGTCAGCCCAATGTGTGATTTACTTGCAGTAGACACATTCTGGCGATATTGCTGATTTCATCCGCAAGGAGGTTCCTGAGCCACCTATCCTAATTGGACATTCCTTTGGAGGCTTGATTGTGCAGCAATATATATCATGCCTACAAGGTATGCTCTCTAATGGTATATTCTTGCAGTATGCATGTTACTCGGCAGTGTTCTTGCCATGGTCAGCATTTTTGTACTTCTTCCCAACCTTGTGTTGACAAATAAATCTGATGCTTGGAAAGAAAATACTTCTGAATAGGAACATAATGATATCACTTATATATCACAAAATGCGTACTGTTGATTGTTAATTGCTGGTCAAAGGTAAATCTGAAGGTAAATACTTCCTATCGTAGTCCGATAGGAACCTTTCGATCGGCCTCATTCACCAACGTTGATTGGGAATGTCATCCAACGATAGCCAGTGTTTTCACCTTCCCTTTTAACTCCCTAAAATTATGCTAATTAAACTGCCATTGACAATCCCATCTGATCCCAGCTCACTCGATCCCATCGTGCGCACCAACCGGCCGGCGCATGTTCTTCCCAATGGAGACGACGACTTCCTATTCCACTCGGCGGCGGAGGTACGTCTTCAACATCCCTACTCCACCCAATGGGACAACTTCCATTACCGGAGGCAGCGTCGCCATGTCCACTCTTGACGTACACGTTCTAGTCCAGTCAAGACGACTGGGAAACCGCAACAACAATAGCCAAGCACGCCAGGCAGACGCAACATCGGGTCTCACAGAGCCCCTGCCGCCCCAACATCCTCCGTCCTGTTGCCCACGTCATCGCCAATGGAATGGGGAGACGCATCGACGAGCAAGTCCTCCTGCTGGCGCGCAGAAGATTGTTGCCCTCACGTGTGCGTCAGTCCTTCTCGGCAACGACGGCAGCACGACGGCTGGCTGCACAAAACGGTGCCTCCCATTCTCGTCTTACCTACTTCAGTTTATATAAGTAAATCACTAATGGTGTGCGTCCATGCCGCAACTTCTCTTTGGCCATGCCATTCCGAACCCCTATATCTTTCAGCGGCGGTAGGAAGCACCACCACCATCTGCAGGAAACACCACCACCATCCCAAGTAAGCATGGTACCACCACCATCGCTAGGAAGCACCACCACCATCTGAACGAAGCACGACAACCATTCCAAGGAAGCATGGTCACCATTGCCGGGCCTGGTGGTGCCGACATTGTGTCTATGGGACAAAACTCAACCCTGCATTTAGTTTTTGTATATGGAAGCAAACATGGAGCAAGTGTGAAGCAAGTAGCCAACTTTTGTTATTACCGATCTTCTAAAAAAATGTGATTTGTCTAGGGAAGCGGCATGCATGGAAGCATCATGCAGTAGAGAAGCATCCGGATAGCAAGCAACACAATGAATGGATACATTTGTCATTATTGATGTTTGTAAAACATATGATTGCATGAAATATTTTTTCCTTGGAAGCAAATTCACCGTTCAATATGCGCAATATTTATTCTTAGATGCACATCTTGGTTCGTTCGAAACATGTGTGATTATGATAGTGCAAATAATTTTATCATTGCTCGAAGCAAGTTTCGTCGATGGAAGCGATGTTAGGATTATGTTGAAACAATTGTTTTTTTTTCATAAAACACAAATTTCTATAAAATCAAAGCGACTTTTATTCATTCTGGAAGCAAATTCTCAAATCGAAAAAAGCAAAATTTTGTTCAATTGCATTAGAAGCAAATTCTTTTACATTAAGGTAAACCGAAATAACATAGTGTATTGAAATTTGGAGCATGATATATGTACTATTGAATCACTATTTTTGAATTTTGGAAGTGTAAAGAGAGAAGCACATATTTAGGCAATAAGAAACATTGTGTACTGAGAGTTGAAGCATGTCAGGATGGAAGTGGAAGCACGTATATGCCATGTGAGATAAACTAACGAAGCACTTTTTGGGGTAACCATGAATATGAATACAAAGGGGATTAGCAAACCTTACGTGATTCATGTTAGTAATTATTGGCTAATCATATACATGGAAACAAACAACCTGGCGTGATGTGCGGGAAACATTAGGAAACAAATCATTAACTGAAGCATGCAATCGTTCCTCGATTCACGAAAATAGACGCGCGGGGCTTGGCTCAAAATCCCACGGCTGGTCCGATGGAATCAAATATCGACATCCGACTCCTAGCGGCGCCCGAGTACTTAACATGCGTATCATGACCAATGTGTAGCTGTAAGAAACCGCTCTTTTAATGCATACAAGGTAGGTTTTAAAGATTTTTATGTGGTAAATGGATAAATATTTTTCAAGGGCAAAGAAAAAAAACAGTACCCCCTCATCATTACAGTAATCAAGTTGCGGACTGCTGTAAAATCTGCCAATCTTGCATTCATTGACATGTCACCGAGTAAAGTCGAGTTGCCTGCCCACCGGCTTGGCGATTAGTCAGTCCTAGTGATTAGTCGCTCTAATTCCTGCCCACCGACTCGGCGATTAGTCGGCGAACTCAAAAACCATGGTTGACATCCATCCAAGTACCCGAGTTCGAACCCAACATTAAATTGTAGACATGGTTCATGAAACTGAAAACCCACTCCATTTAGCGGAAGTACATCTCTTTGAGTCTACTCCATCTCATTCTGTGGGAATGAGGGAGTGTGAATGACCTCGTGCAGTTGAAGCCTCCTTGCCATTTTCCCTGTGGTTTAATGGCCCACGACAGGTGTTGTGGTAGCTACTGAATGAAGTAGGCTTCAGCTGCACCCTATAGTGCTGAGAACCACGACAAAGAATGAGCAAAGAGTTATGGAGGTGCAAACATACGACTTGGATTGGATAAGGTTAGGCAATGAATTTAATTTGGTATTTGGGAGGGAGGGGAGGTTATCTGATTGTGTACTAGGCTCATAAATTCTTTTGTCAAATAAAAAATTATCGATCCCGACTGATTATTTATGTAATATTCCCTCTGCTGATTTTTGTAAAGCGTCCAGCTTATTCAGATTTGGGCGCCGCTAGGAATCGGACGTCGATATTTGATTCCCATTGAACCAGTGTTTGGCCGTAGGATCGAAAGCAGACTGGCCGTACGATTGTGAGCCAGGCCCCGCGCCTCTATTTCTGTTAATCAAGGAACGATTGCATGCTTCGGTTAATGATTTGTTTCCTAACGTTTCCCGCACATCACGCCAGGTTGTTTGTTTCCATGTATATGATTAACCAATAAGTACTAGCGTGAATCACGTAAGGTTTGCTAATCCCCTTTGTACATCCTTCATACTCCTCGTTACCCCAAAAAATGTTTCGTTAGTTTACCTGACATGGTAGTAAAACTAAATTTTCTAGCTTCTATATACGTGCTTCCATTTCCATCCTGACATGCTTCAATTCTCAGTACACTATGTTTCTTAGTGCCTCAATAATACATATATCATGCTCTAAATTTCAATACTATGTTATTTCGTTTTACCTTAATGTAAAAAAGAAATTTGCTTCTAATGCAATTTTTGTTTTTGTCGATTGGAGAATTTCCTTCCAGAATGAATAAAAGTTGCTTTGATTTAATAGAAATTCGTGTTTTATGCAGCAATTTTTTTTTGTTTCAACATCATCCTAACATCGCCTTCAACAACATAACCTGCTTCGAGCGATGATAAAATCATTTACATTATCATAATCACACATGTTTCGAAAGAACCGGGATGTGCATCTAAGAACTAAATATTGTGCATATTGAAAGGTGAATTTGCTTCCAAGGAAAAAATATTTCATTCAATTATATGTTTTACAAAGATCAGTAATGACAAATGTATCCATTATTGTGCTGCTTGTTACCCGGATGTTTCTCTACTGCATGATGCTTCCATGCATGCCGCTTCACTCGACAAATCAAATTTTTGTAGAAGATCAGTAATAACAAAAGTTTGCAACTTGTTTCACACTATCTCCACGTTTGCTTCCATATACAAAAAGTATATGAAGGGTTGAGTTTTGTCCCATAGACACAATGTCGGCACCACCAGGCTGGGAAATGGTGACCATGCTTCCTTGGGATTGTTGTCGTGCTTCGTTCGGATGGTGGTGGTATCATGCTTCCTTGGGATGGTGGTGGTGCTACCTGCTGATGGTGGTGGTGCTTACTACCGCCGCTGAAAGATATAGGGGATCGGAATGGCATGGCCAAAAAGAAGCTGCAGCATGGATGCACACCGTTGGTGATTACTTATATAAACTGAAGTAGGTAAGACGAGAATGGGAGGCACCGTTTTGTGCAGCCAGCCGTCGTTGCCGAGAAGGACCGACTCACAGGTGGGCAATAATCTTCTGCGCGCCGGCCGGCAGGAGGACTTGCTCGTCAACGTGTCTCCCCGTTCCATTGGTGATGACGTGGGCAATAGAGCGAAGGATGTTGGGGCAGCAGGGTGCAGTGTGAGACCCGATGTTGCGCCTACCTGGCGTGCTTGGTTGTTGTTGCTGCGGCTTCCCAGCCACCTCGATTGGACTATAACGTGGACGTCGAGAATGGACATGGCGGCGCCGCCTTGGGTAATGGAAGTTGTCCCATTGGGTAGAGTAGGGATGTTGAAGACGTTACCGCCGCCGCCAAGTGGAATAGGAAGTCGTCGTCTCCGTTGGGGAAGAACATGCGCCGGCCGGTTGTTGCTCAAGATGGGATTGAGTGGACTGGGATCGGATGGGCTTGTCAATGGCAGTTTAATTAGCATAATTTTAGGGAGTTAAAAGGGGGAGGTGAAAACGTTGGCTATCGTTGGATGGCATTCCCAATCAATGTTGGTGAATGAGGCCGATCGAAAGGTTCCTATCGGACTAATAGGAAGTATTTACCTAAGTACTTCACCCTTTCACTTTTATAAGACACGTAGATTCACTAATTTTGACATGTATGTAGACCAAACTAAAACAGCTACCATGCCTTATAAAAGTGAACGGAGGGAGTAGTAAAGTTTAGTCCTTTGTCAGCACAACAGTGCATTCTACTTCAATCATCTTGTTTGTATGTTTAGTATATTACCATCCACAGTTTACTAATGAGTAATGATTGTCTCAATTTTCTTATGGGAAGTAATGTTTGTCTCTTCATTTACGCTATTCATTACATCCCACCTTTTCTATGATAGATTCAAATCCTCTTCATCCAAAACTTTCTGGTGCTGTTCTTGTCTGCTCTGTGCCTCCCTCAGGAAACAGGTATGCAGATTGTTGTTTACCCCACATTTACCAGCTTATCGTACTATTATTATGATGTAACACATTTGTATCATCCCCCAGTGGACTGGTATGGCGTTACCTTTTGACTAAACCAATTGCTGCTGTCAAGGTAAACTAAAAATTTGTCATTTCCTTAGTTTATCATTCAGCCGTTTTATAATTTCAGTGCAATACTGAGATGCCCTGCATTTACACTTTTTTGTCTAGTGTTTACTTTAGCAGTTATGGTGGGCGTTATGCTCTGTCTTCACTTGTCTGACATTGTAATTGTATTAGTTGATCCTTAATCCTCTTAGAAGTGTGAAATTCCTTTAACATTCACTTACCACACTATCAGCGATCAATTTCCTTTCGAGTACCCCCAAAGTTTTCTTAATGTGGAGTGCTTGCTAATTATAGCATCGGGCACTGAACAAACTTAGTGAAGCTTCCCTTCGGCAATGCTGTTTATTAAACGCCATGCTTGTTGGCAGTCATTTCTTCACCTTGTACATGCAATAGGCCTGAACTCCTTATGCTTATTTTAATTGCCTCAATTCTCCTTTGTGGAGGCTGGATGCGTTTGCTGATCCACAATTTATTGCACCTGAATTACACCATCCATATTTGTTGACTTTCTTTCCTTCTCCTTACAATTTTATTTTAATTCTTTTCTATTCTTATACAATGGATTGATATGAATATCGGTACATATATGATCATATATTTCATGCACATACCATCATTACTTTGCTTCAACTAGGAAATTCATGTGCCTCTTCAAGCCTTCGCTGTTGAATATTACTGTATATGTATGTACGTGCGTACATGAAAGTTTATCCATGCATCTTGCTATCAGGTTACGCTCAGCTTGGCTGCAAAAGCATATGCAAACTCATTACCTCTCTGTAAGGAGACATTTTTCTCATCGCAAATGGATGACGAACTTGTCCTGAGGTATTTATCTCTGCCAGCCATTTATATTTCGCGCCTAATATTTTGAATATTAGACTATAAACATTCCCACAAAAAAGGTTATAAACTTGAACATAACTGATATCGGGGTTGGTGTACGATGTACCACTGCCCACTGAATGGAATCTCTGTCTATATTATTGACTACAACATCTTCCATTCCAATGCTGATTCTCCAGATTACATACAGGCCATTTTGCAGTCTAAGTTTCTCTTTCTTGTCATGTCATTAACATCTACAACAACATCTTGTAGGTACCAAGGTCTAATGAAGGACAGCTCGAAGTTGCCACTATTTGACTTAAGGAAACTCAATGCATCATTGCCTGTACCTTCTGCGGCAAACGGTACATTAGAAGTTCTTGTCATGGGTGCAAGCAATGATTTCATTGTGGTGAGTGAACCCAACACACAAACAAATCTCTCACAAATACGAAACCAATTCTTCGTTTCTCATTCTCTAAACATTTCCGTTATCTAGGATGCGGAAGGGCTTTCTGAAACTGCAAGATTCTACAATGTGCAACCTGTCCGTGTGGAAGGGTAGCACATGATATGATGTTAGATTGCTCGTGGGAGAAAGGAGCCGAGATAATCCTGTCGTGGTTAGATAAACTGGGGCCACGATCACTATAGTATTTTCTTCATCTGGTAGATTTGACAATTTGGGGCCCTTATTCTTCTTGGATATGTGTAGTGTAAAACCTTGTGTTATCGGCAGTTTCTGGTTACTGCTCTCTAGTTGCTTTGTGTACTATGTAGCACATGTTCTAAAACTTGAGAGGTTGGATAACAGTCCCAATTTTGTAGGAAAAAAGTATGTACCGTACCTGAAATCTAAATTTTTCTTTTGGTGCTGATACAATTTGAAGGCTTCTTTTCTGAAACATAATCCGAAGCTTCATTCAGAAAATTTTATAAGCTTCAGCAAAGTACAAGGGCTTAAAACTCAAAAATAGTAGCAAGTGCACAGTGAGTTGTTCTTTGGACTTTTTGCACAAATGCACTCTACTAAAAGGACCAAAGGCATAGAATAGCGAGGAAGCGCGGTGGCCGCACGCGACCCTTCCCCTAGCTAGGTCTTCCGCCGCCGCGCCGCCACCGCGGCCGGCCCTTCCCTCGCCTCGCCCTCGTCGCGCGCGGCCGCCGCCGCCGGCCACCCCCCCCCCCCCCCCCCCCCCACCACACCCGTCGCCCCCCCGAGGCGGCGGAGCGCCCCCCGTCTGTACCCTCCTCAGCGACCTCCTCTCTCCCCTCCCCCGTCGCCGCCGTTGGCATGGGCCGCCGGGCTTGGCACGGGCGGTGCCGGCGGCGGCATGCTTTTCCCTGCGTCTGAAGTGGTGGTGTCGGGGTCCACGCTTCCGGCGGCGGTGCGGCTAGGGACGGCGGTGGTTCGGTCTAGGCCGAGTGGTGGCGACGCGGCGGTGTCCATGTGGTGCGGAGGAGCGGCTTCCATGGCTGGACGGCGGGATGCACAGGGGCGGCGCCGCCCAGGCTGCTCCGCCCAGATCTGGCCCATCCGGGCCCGATCTGGGTCTGGACGGGCTGGTCTGCCATTTGTGTGCCCCGATCTGCAGTTGGAGGTGGTTGTGTTCGTGTAGGGGAGCAGCGATGACGGCGGCCGCTCCGGTTGCAGCGTGACGGCGGGCTTTACGGTCCCAGTCTGGGCCCGGCCGGACCCTATTAGGACTGGTGTGCCCCCGCGGGGCTTTACGGGCTCGCTGAGCCTGGCCGGACCTAACCGGGACTGGTGTGCCTTGCTGTCGCGTCCGGTCGACTACCGCCTTGGGCGGTGGAGGTAGTTCCCTCCCGCGTGGCCGCGGTTTTGCTGACCCCTAGTCGAGCTACTCTTCACCTCCAGTTTGCAGACCTCGTGACGGTTGCTTCGGTGAGACGGCGATGGCGGCTTCGTAACCGGCGTGGCGCAAGGTGGTGGTCGGCGAGGCTTGGATGGCGAGGTTTTCCTTGTGGGGCTCCTGTGCTAGGGATCGTCTGGGGTTGTGGACAGGATATGTTCGGAGAAATCCTTGTCGGCTCGTTCGACACCGACGCGGTGCCGCCCTCGGGTGACATCATACCTTTCTGGAGGGCGTCGTGGCTTCCTATCCACTCCCCTCGAGTGCCGGGGGAAACCCTAGGACCAGCGCGCTGGTCCGGGCAGCAGGGTTACTCTCCTTCTTGAAGGTGCTGCTTGGGACTCGATGGTTCGCTGCTAGGAGTGTGGTGGTACTTCGTGGAGAGGGCGTAGGCGTTACGGGTCTCCGTCGTTTAGTCAATCCGCCTATGTCTCCTTTTGTTTTTCTCTTCTTCTTGCTTTGGGTGTATGTTTGCTGCCGCCCCAGCATGTGGAAACTGTCGGTTGTATCGCGTGGTTGCTATATTTATATCGCAAAATCTATTTGTTGCCCACGCACTATTTCAGTCTTAAAAGGTGCTCACTTCTATCGCTCGTTCGATCACGATCGTGCGGTTAGGACGAAGCGGCGCAAGTGTTCAGAAACAAACCGACTGCTCGAAAATTGAGAAAAAAAGAATCGAGCCAGCTTTTCCCCCATTCCCCTCTCGTCTCTCCCCCGCATCGCTCTCCTCTCGATCTCCATCGCCAAAATCTCCGTCGGCGGCGAGGGGTCTGACAGGGAGACGCATCTCGCCACGGGATTTCCGCGTCCAAGGGAGTTGGTCGTGGTGAGAAGGGACGGCGGAGGACCACCGGCGGCGCGGACCCGCAGATTGACGTATCCGAGGGCGGTGGCCGTGCTAAGAGGGATCGCCGGTGAAGCACCAGCGGCGCGGACCGATTCGTCCGAGGTGCGGTGGTGGCCGGGCTGAGAGTGGACGGCGGAGAAATCAGTGGTGCGGTGCTGCTTCCAAATCATGTCGCACTACCGTCGACTTTTGATCCGGTGAGTGTCGTAGGAACCCTACACAATCTCGCTCGCTTTCCCGCCGTTATTGCTCCGCTGTTTTACCACAGCGGCGCTGAGGTTTTGCTTGCCGTGGTGCTGTTAGGCTTCTAGCCTTCTAGGATTCTACTGGGTGGTCCATTTGTGTTACTTTTGTATCCGACGCACATCCATACACAGTATAGCATGGCTGATCTGATGTAAGTGGTGGTTTTGTACATCTATAATTTAGTCCACTTCTGTGTTCAGAATAGACAGTAGGTTTTTGAATTACTAGCACAACTCAAGTGTTTTGCTAGGGAGTAACGCTGGTTGTCGTGAACCACGGTTGGCCGGGTTGAAGAAGTTCCATACATGAACCAAATATGAGCTTAGCTCCATATGTACTGAATATTCTGTGAAAAGAGGAATCATGTCTGAGAATTTAACAACTGGAAACTTTACTAGTTGGGTCTGCACTTCACAAGGAACAAATGAGATTAATCTTCACTAAAAAGCGCATAAGCTACTCTAAGGTTAACCCCGAGAATACAGTGAAAATTAACACACTATTTAAACTACCGATGCACTTAAGTCCTAGAGAACTTTATTACCCTGTGTCCCTGCCTATGAAGTTAGCATTCAGCAACAAATGCCAGATCCAGTTCACTTCAACTTACTTTAAAAAATCCATGTAGTTCCATGGAAAAGAAGATGCTTGCATCTAAAAGCGGTACAAAAATCCTATTTTCTCATGAGCAGCTACCGAAAGGCAAGCAAGATAATTTGGCATCAGAATAAAAACATCACATAACCATCTTTCCTTTGATTTCCATGTCCTCGTAGTTCTGGGGTTGATGGGTAGGGACATTGAAGTTCCCTTCAATTTCTTCAGATGCACCACAAAGACTGGACATATGCAACAGCAGGAAACGGACAGACGGGCAATTTAGGTAGATGTATCTTTGCGTTTTGGATATATTCGACACCAATTGGCGTGTTGTTTATATTGATGTAGTTATCTGATGTTAAATTTGTTAGTAGACTGGTATTTACATCCATGATCTGAAGATCAGTTCAACTGTTTGTAGTTACGGTTGTATGTAATGTAGTTTTCGTCGCATGTCGATTTTGCATGTACAGATGTAGTTTCTTAACAAATTTTTACTATATATGCAGTGTGCACAGATGTTTTTCTTCGTGTATATTTTCAACACGTAGAGTGTATTTTTTTGATTTCTGGTCCATTTGATTTTTCTGCATATATTAGATAAAAATTGCATTTAATAGATGTAATTTTGATATGAAAACTACAATGCAGCTTTTTAAAGGGTACTTAATTATTTTTCCACCAGATGTCACTAGTTTGGATATGTAGTACATGTAGTTCCCATAGAGAGAGATGATTTTGCCATCACATGTATACGTTTTGATTCACTCTGCCTCTCTCATTCGCCAGTTGGCGTCACTAGACCACTTTTTACCGAGTAGCATTTTTTATGCACTTAAATGTATTTTTTATTCGGGTATATTATATGTACAATGTATTTTGCCACGGCATGTAGATGTTTTTTCTGTAAATTGTTTTTGCACAAATTAGATGAAAACTACATCTCAGGGTGCATAAGTAGGTATCTTGCATGTATTGTTTAAATGGGACTTATATGTACTTTTTTAATGTTAACATTACTGACACACCATATGTAGGTTTACAAATAGTTTTTGATGTTTTCTGTCGGTAGATGTAGATTTTCGTGCAATTCGGACTTAATTTTCAATTGTCTTTGTAGGTGCATTTTCATTTTTTTTCAATGGAATCTGTAGTTTCAGTAGATGTTTTTTCTGTAAATTGTTTTTGCACAAATTCTGTTTATCAAGCTGTCATAAACAGAATCTGTAGTGCCATGTCGTGTCATCGGATGGCACTGTGTTATCCACGGATGTCTGAGCTGGTTCGGCAATAGGCTGGTTATCATCATCTAGAGCTGGAGCGTTCAGGTCAATACCACCAGCTGCAAACGTTCATATACATATACGCATGAAAAACGACAGCCTTTTCAGTACACATGTCTGCATGAAAAACTATAAGTATTTTGCAAGTTTTCTACACATGTACTTCTATGCAAATTACTTTCATGTTTCCTTCATTTTTCTTGTGCAACTGACTTGATACTTCTCCATTTTTTTTACAGCCGATACTACATGGAGAAGAAGTTCAGACATGTAGTTCCAGGTTCAGCCAGCTACAACTTCTATTAGAACTTGTAGTTTGGGTACATGGAAAGGAGTTTTTGGGGAGAAAACTACATGTCTCTGGGGAATCAAGTTCCTGCTTGAGATTACTCTCGGAACATAACTGCAATGGCATCAAGTTCCTGCTTTTAGAACTAGTTAATGGTCTCCTGTTTTTAGACTGTAGCATGCATTAAGTTCCAGTACTTTCGGTTTCCTGAACCAAGTGGTTTACTGAACTATGTGCATTCCATGGATGTTTCTACGAAATTGAACAAGTTTTTGCTTTTTGTACATCTGAAATCTTCAAAATACTGCATTGTTCATTACCCGGAAGTTTCCTGGAGCTTGATGTATTTTAGCTTGCGACCGCCCTCCTGGATGTTCCCCTGTACTAGTAGCTGATATGTATTCTCTTGGTTTCTTCCTGGAGATCCTGATGTTTCTTTTGCAGATGGAAATTCTGGGGCGTGGGGATGGATCTTTGTGATTTTTTATTGGCCTTTCAGTTTCTAAACTAGTTTTCCTGCTGGTAGTTCATCGATCTGAGATGAGGTAAAGAGGGACTTCTCCCGAGCGGCTTCTGGAGGAAGAAGAGAAAAAGAAGACTATTCCGGCCGTCCGGGGTGTCCCACACAGCGTGCGGTGGCAAATCCTAGCGGGACCACGATTTCTGGTAGCGGAGGTGGTACTTTCCGTTTATGGTATGCTGCGGGACCACGTATCCTAATTTGGTATTTGTCCGAATCGGACATGGGGGCACCGCATAGGGCAAACGAGTGCCCGGGCACTGTAGCCACGTCCTATTTATATAGCGGGCTACGGCCTATTTCGTCTACTAAAAGGACAGGACTGACGAAATTTCTCCAAATTGTTAATTTGAATGTCAAACCGACCGCCTAGTGTATTGTTGCAAAGGTTGGGATGCCGGAGCGTCGGCTCCGGAAGCTGTTCTTTGGTATTACAATGTACTAGACGGACAGGCGCGCTTCGCCGCGCCTGCCTGCCCGACGTTGTTACACAGCCTGGTTTAAGTGGTGAACGCAGCTGGGGCACGCCGGTGGAGCCTGTTCTAATCATTTAAGATATCGTTTTTGTGGCTGGCCGATGGACTTTGCTAAGTTTTATGTGGACCTCTGCAACTTACCTTCAACGTGTCAAGCTATACTAGGCAAGATGGCGCGTCGACACGCCGCGCCCGTGTGTTAAAATTCGTATTTGAAAAATGTCCGTATTTAAAAAATTGTTTAGACTTTAAAACTGCTGGAATTTAAAAAAAGTTTACATCTGTTAGTTGTATAGGTTTGAAAAAGTTGGTAAAATTGGGAAGTTATTTATATTTGAATTCTTTTTACATTTCGAAATGCTTAGTGTTGAAAGGTTGTAAAATCATCCTTCTAAGTTTTAATTTTACATGGACAGGGAGTAATAGTTATTTAAGTTAAAGTAGCAACAAAATTTGCGTGGAATAAAAAAAACATACCGTGTTGCTGGAGCATGATCAATTTAAAAGGAAGCAAAAATTACTGTAAAGAAGTTAATAAATATATACCAATTCAAATATGCTGACACATTAAAAATATTTCAGTGTAGTTTTGATGTTTTTCCCCTAGTTGTTTAACCAAATAATTTGTTTGAAATAATATTTACTTTTATATGCTACAAAATTAAATTACAGTACAAAGCAATATGTCAAAGTTGCCGAAGATGTAAATATGTCGTATTGAAAGGAAAAATAGATAGAGTGGATATTTTATGTGGGCTTAAGGCTTTACGGATGTATGCATCAAGCAAGTAACCAATCGATCGATTCATATTAAAAATGGAGGTTAAGTTAAAATGCAAAAAATAATCTACATCCTTAAGCTTTTTTGTGGTATTTTAAAAAAACATTATAAATTAAGGAGATGTTCATGTTTGAATTAATTTTTTTTCATGTTTATTTAATGCTCAGATTTGGAATGCATTCAAAATTGTAAAGTATTCATTTTTAAAGTTTGATTTTATGACATAAATAGTAATTGTGTTTGGTGAAAATCAAATTTGGAAATGGTGATATGTAAAAGTTGCGAAGATTTGAATTTTTTTTTGAAACGTGAAAAAAAGTTTGCGTTCAAAAATTGTTCAGATCTCGAAATTTAATCAAATTGGGGGAGTTATTCAGATTTGATTTTTTTTTTCATGTTTATAAAATGGGTGGATTTGAAAGGTGTTTATTTTTTTGAAATATTCAAATGTATATGGCATGCACATGTGGTTGAATTCAAATTTGGAAATGTTCACATTCAAAAGTTGTTCGGATTTAAATTTATTTGGACTTTAAAAAAAATACATTTGTAAGTTGTTCAAATTAAAAAAAATGTTAAAATTGTGAAGTTATTCATATTTGGAAAGAAACCTTCCGGAATCAGCTTGGCAACCGCAGGATCCTCCAGATCCGCTCTCCTCTGCGACTCCCCAGCCCATCCCCTCGCCACCACGGCCGGCCAGAGGGAGAGAAATCGTAGTCAAGCAGCAGAGGAGGAGGATATTCCCTACCTTGAGCCCCGCCTTATTGGAGCCACTGTCGCCCATAGCCGCAGCCCGCAGCATCGACAACCGAGGTCGGCTACCACCAGAGCGTGAAGGCGCACCACCAGCGCAGCTCGACGCCGGCAACCCACAGTAGCATGGCATAACGTCAAAGAAATTTGATATGAGTTGCACATTGGTTTAAACCAGATTATATAAATATGAAATTTGATTATATATGATGTAAATAGTTGACGGTTATTTTGTTGTGAGGGTATTTGTAGAAATATTTTCTTTGAATGTATTGAAATTCAAAAAAAGTTTGTATCTATAAATTGTTTGAGTTGGAAAAATTGTCAAAAGTGGGAAGTTATTTATATGTGAATTATTTTTAACGTTTTTCTAAATGCTCAGACTTGAAAGTCATTAAATTTTATAGAGTATTTAAATGTGAAATTTGATCATATGGTGTAAATAGTTGACGGTTATTTTGTTGTGAGGGTATTTGTAGAAATATTTTTCATTTTGAGGAAATTGTTCTAAGGAGGAAGTGCATTATGATTTTCTCCATACTTTAACCAATATGGGCATTTTTTTTTGAAATACTTCTATTTTTTTGGAAATGTAATAAATAAATGTTAATTTATGTAATTAGAAAAAAGTCATTTTGGATTTTTTTAAATATTCACCTATTCATTTTCTCCATACTTTAACCAATATGGGCATTTTTTTAAATACCTATACTTTTTGGAATTGTAATAAATAAATGTTAATTTATATAATTAGGAAAAGTCATTTTGGATTTTATCTAAATATTCATTTATTCATTTTGTCCATACTTTAACCAATACGGGAATTTTTTTTAAATACTTCTACTTTTTGGAATTGTAATAAATAAATATTAGTTTACATAGTTAGAGAAAGTCATTTTGGATTTTCTCTAAATATTCACCTATTCAAAATTTTCAAACATGTTTTTTTTTCTATAAGTAGTTATCATTTTTTTTCTGAGTATTTTGGTATATAATGTGTATATATATATTTTTTAATGGATATTTGCATAAATACTTCCATTTTTTTTTAAAAAAACTGACAGGTCAGGCCCACTATGGCGTCATGGTGACGCTAGCAGGGGTCGAACCTGCCACGGCGGCGTCGACCGCGACGCGCTACGGCGGCGTCGACCACGCTGGCCTCGCGTTCGACCGAACTGGAACGCGCGCGCGGCGCGGACGCGCGTGGACGCGTTGTGGCTGGGAGCGGCGGCGACGCTGTGTTTTGGTCTTCGGAGCGTGGTCGGCGGCGGGCAAACACGGCGGCGAGGGCAGCGGACGGCGGCGCCGAATCCGGCTTCAATCGGGCGTCCGAGCTCGTGGCTGTCGGTGAAGATGTCGAGGATGCGGCGGCGGAGCGGGCTGCACAGTTCGATTTGACCGGGAGGTGCGGAGGAGCGGTGGCGTGCGTCGGCGGCGGCGGCGACATCTGGTGCCGCGGGAGAAGAAGGAAGGAAAGGTTGGTTGTGGTGAGTGTTTTGCCTGTAGATCCCTGGGCTTTCCCGAAATTGCAAATGAGTCCTTTGTGGGGTGGTTTTTGTAAAATTCTGTGCTAAAATTCGTGCGGGAGTGTTCACCGGCTGGCCACCGGTTCCACCGGCCGCTCACCGGTGACGTGGCACGATTTGATTGGTGCGGAAGTGTCCATACTGTTGCTAGGAACAGTTCCGGGTGATTGGGACGACGTGGCTCAATCCTGGCCGTTCGTTTCGCCGATCGGACGGCCAGAAGAAAAGGGTTGACGTGGCTCGATGGAGATGGGGTGGAGATGTTCTCCCTTTATATATAAGGTTATTATGTGCATTGAATTTTTTACTTCCATGAACATCTTTTCACCTATTTTCTATGCGCCTCGTGTTTGGATGACAAGGTTGTGCTAATGCGTACCTGTGTAAGTCAGCACAGGACTTGTGTATAAAATGGCGTTGGTTCAAACATTTCAGCCTACCAACTATACAAAACGCACTCATGGTGAACTTAAAAAAAAACATTCATGGTAGATATAGAAAATCTCATAGATTTGATGATAGTTTTTATGAAGATGAAATTGTCATTGTTACATAGTCAAGCAGCATGTTCGTTGCTCGAAGTCCACATTACTGAACAGGCTTACACACTTTTTGAACTCTGCCCTAGATCAGACATCAGAACATACTGCATACATGTAGACATTGCGTAAACTCATATGCATTACTCCCGACCAGACCCTGTAGACAAAGTGGCACCATAGTCCCATGTTGAGAAAATAAGTAGACGAAAAACTATGTAAGCGAAGGGACAAATTACCATGTCTAGAAAATTTATGTATGAGAGGACAATTAGAACCAAGCATAGTGTGTTGTTCTCCCTTTATTTGCACAACTGTGTCATTATCGGGGGGAAAATTGCACCACTGTGTATTGTTTATAATTCTCACTGGCCAAAGAAACAATAGACTTGAAAGGTCAGTCGTCACCGGAGGTAATATAGGAATGGTAGTGGTACGAAGCACACTCACATTCTTGTTACATCTAAACGCAGAGAAGTTAGTGGCGTAGCATTATGTTAACTTCTTCAAAATATGGTTCCTCGAGCAGCTCTAGATTAAGATGTTGGTTCCTAATGCATTACTACTAAATTATTCTTGCATCTCTGTCGGAACATGAAGAAGTCACACACTGAGAGAATTAGGCACAAAGTACAACACACACATATTCTCATGTAGCTGTTTAGCATGCCTAGATCCTAACACACTCCATTTAAAACTTTAGGATCAGGAATAATAAACGGATATCCATATGATATATACGACAACCTGGCAAGATTATATGTTTTCTTTTAGAAACAAACACTAATATCAACCGAGGTGCAACTCACATGCATCAACTTAACTAATATCATTTGCGAAAATGTATGCAATAATTTTTGGTGAAAGAAAACATGTGCAGTAAATAAAACACTGAGAGTTCTACGAAATGGAGAATTATAACCTTAAAATGGAGCGGTGACTATAACCCAATACTTAGCTGACCAAGCGATGTCAAAGAAGCCAGACAACAACGGAAATGGTAGACCCTGGTCTCTAAGGGTGTGTTTGGTAGCCCGTATAGACTCAGAAAATCTCCCCCACCCAACTTTCACTTGTTTGGTAGCCTGGTTTTCTCCTTTGGGCCATGCCCACCTCATACCGAAAAGGGTCCTCAGCCCTGCCCGGTTGGGAAGCTCGATTCAAGCTTCTCTGCTCAGCCCTGCCCAAGCTCGGCGAATTCCGGCAGGACGAACGTGGGCAATGGCTGCGGCTCCTGCAGGGACCTGATTGCTTTTTTGTGTGTGCAGGGACCTGATTAGTTTTCAGTTTTCTTTTCAGGGACCTGATTGCTTTTAATAATAGGCTGGCATGGCTCAACTCATACGGGACACCAAACAAGCTCTCAACTCAGCATAGCTCACCTCATACGGGCTACCAAACACATCACATTAGAACACACTTGTACCTAGTCAGCCTAGCTAGAGTGGGCATGTATGAGATGAGAAAACCCATACAGGCTATCAAACACACCCTAATAATACCCGAAGAGCAAGCCTTAAGCTCGTCCAAAGAAAAATGATAACTGCTAGTTCTACACCTTTACTTGAGCCACCTCTGTTATATTCCATTCTGCAAGATGACGGAAACCAATTTACAAAGCTGCAAGGAAATATGAACAGTAGCGGTGATCGATAAACGACTAAACTCAAATTAGGATATATGTTATGCCAGTTTCTAAAAATAATAGCACCAGTATGGTGCTTGCTAGGAAGCAAAACAGAAATACTTTTGTGATATCAAGTCCAACTGGAGTAAGAAAAGTTATGGTGTTCATTAGACTAATCCATAGCTATTTGTTCTCCTGTAAGATTTAACACATTATGATATTAGCATAACACAAATGTAAATTAAATATAAAACCTAGGGAAAAGAACTAATAATCTTTTTACTCTGCAACAGAACTATTGTAACCTCAAATATTGTAAAAGGTAAATGATTTTTCGCTCTTAATCATACCACCAAATGCCAAGGGAAACACAAATCGGAAGTGGGACAACAATCTCAGCCTTATCAAGATTGAACTATCTAACCTTCTCTTATACATTAGTGATCAAGCAATGTTAGGCTGGAAACAGCAGAACTCTGCCATGTATTTCATGAAGCGTGTGTCATAAATTGGCCTACAGATTGTACGTGCATTACTGGTATACCATGAAAAGAAGCAGATCTTGTAAAAAAACTGCACATGCTGCATGACAGTACTCAGTACACTATGTTTTCAGAAACTTTAGAATGTTTATGGATTTTGGTGTCGACAATTTGAGTACATCGAGACCTCACGATCAGATTATAGATTTGACTCTAATAACATGCTTTCCCTATTGATGATAAAAAAAGAAACTTACTCACAGATCAACACATTGATAAGTTGCACGATATAGCAGGATCGGCGCACAATGATGAATTCACGGGTGATTTGCTCTAGCGGTTTGTTCTACCCTAACTTAACAAAGAGCGAGATGTAATAAGTAAACAAAGTAGAGACTGTAACTGTAGTAAGCTCAGTAGACATCTTGATACAGAGGCAAGCACAGTTCCTTCATTTCCGGTTGTACTTATGTCATTGCGCCTCCGAAGGCCCAACGAAGATTCCTACATACTCATTATGCCTACAATTCTATAGCTGACAATTATGAATAGTTAAATGGACTAACCTAGTAGTTATCATTGACTGGAAAAAGTTTGAGACAACCGTTTTGAGTGGTGGATATAATTTTCATATATTCAATTTCACCTGAGACTACCAACAAACAGAAAACAAATAAAGGTGCTATCTGATTGGATCTACAGCAGCACCGACAGGAAGAAGATGTAAACAAACAATTAACCTTAGTTTTGTGATTATATCATGTGCAATCATTTTTTGTTACTGCCGGATAACCTGCAAGCAATAAACAACCATGAATCTGTTATTCCGTGGAAGGGAAAACACAAAAGGGCTATATTTTATGAACACGATCATATCGTCAAGCATGATCCCAAAGCATGGCAAATAAATTCTGAGTACCGTATTCGATAGACACAGTGAACCATGCATCACCTTTTACCTTTTTTTATCATGTGGGAGTTAGAATTAATTCCTGTTTGCTTACTTTTATCCATGTGTGTGGGGGGGGGGGGGGGGGGGGGGGGGAAGAGGCGTCTATATTCAGCTACAAAGTTTATTTTGTATACTGCAGGCGGTTCATATTTTCTTATCGGAGTTCTGGGTATGGGCTTAATGGTTCCAACGAACCAGGATTAGATTTGGAAAGATTAATTAATCAATCATACCTGCAACCTTGGAAATACTTTTATATTTTGGCTTCCTTATTGCTTATGCTGTCAAATTTGCGATTATACCTCTACATACGTGGTTACCGGATACCATGGGGATGCGCATTATATACATGTATGCTTTTAGCAGGAATCTTATTAAAGATGGAGCATATGGATTGATTCGGAATCAACATGGAATTGTTACCTCATGCTCATTATATCTATTTTTGCCCTGGTTAGTAATAATAGGAGCAATCCAAATAATCTATGCAGCTTTAACTTCTCTTGGTCAACGAAATTTCAAAAAAAAAGTATGCATGAATGAAGAATGCCATGGAGGCTGTCTCCAAGGTGGAATTCTTTGTGACGGGAAAGCTTTCAGCCACTTTATTGAGGCAAAAAAGGGAACATAGATACATCCAGCATATGTACACCTCATTAATCTATCTGTATACACTAACCAAACATGCTATTCTGACAACTATTTTAACCGTGGTATAAGAATTTCTTAGCAGTGAATTAACAGAAGGAAAGGGCAGCATGCATTCTAGTACTGTAGTGCCCACATGTCAGTGACAGCGAAAAGGGGCCTATGGGCAAGGTTTAAGTGACAGGGGGTTATCATCAATTATCACGCGAGGGCAAGTGCTGCCTGCCGAGGGACGGCAGCGATCGCGGAAGAGAACCGGAGGAGGCGTGCCTGCGCGCGGCGGCGCCACCCTCGGCCGCGCTGCGGTGCCGGACCTGCTGCTGGAGTACGCCACGCTGACGGTGGACGGGCTCTACCCGGACTCGCCGGGGCGGGAGTCACAGGACGCCGGTGGCCACGCGCTTCGAGGGGGACCCCATCACCAACTCTTCGCCGTCTTCGACGGCCACGGCCCTCCGGGACGGCCTGCGCCGGATTCGAGCGTGACGCGCTCCCGCGCCTCCTCCTCCTCGCCGCCGCCTGCCAGGACGGCCTCGCGGCGGACCCCGCGGCGGCGTTCCGGGAGGCAAGGCACGGTCAACGCGGAAATGCACGCGGCGGACACCGCGGGGCGTTCGGGAGGCAAGGCACGGTCAACGCGGAAATGTACGCGGGCGGCGGCCGTGGACGACTCCATGAGTGGACCACCGCCGTGGCGGCGCTCGTCGCCAACGTCGGGGACTCGCGCGCCGTCGCCGCCGAGGGCCTATCCTGGGACCAGACGCCCTTCCGCACTGATGAGCCGTGCGCGTCAAGGCCTGCGGCGCGCGGGTCATGTCCGTCGAGCAGGTGGAGGGCGAGCGCGACCGGACGCCGAAGGCTGGCTCGCCGACGAGGGGGGACCCGCCCGCGGGAAGGCTCTACCCGGCACGGCCTTCACGTGCATCTCGGCGACCTCGCGCCGAGGGTGTTAGGGTCATCGCCGTGCGGGGAGAGAGAGAGGAGAGGAGGGTGTTAGGTAAATCGCCCCAAGCAGAAGCTCCACGGAGAAAACTAAGGAAGATGACCCCAGACCAGAATAAAGAAATCACTACAATTAACTACACACAGACCCACTGCCAACCAGGCCCCACAGCTCCCGAACCACCAAAAAAAGACGGTCAATGCTCGTCACCACACCACCAGAAGCACCGGCGGCACGCGTCCAAACACGAGAAGCGAGAAGGCAAGAAGGCCACAAAATTAACCACGCACCAGCGCACACGAAGAGAGCAGAGTCCAGCCCCACAAACAGCGTCACATTCCCTAAGAGGGTCCACATACAGCGACACAAATCGTGGCAAATAGCTTGAGAAGAGAACTCTTCTGTGGACTAGTGGTGGCCAGATCTCGGGTTCGAGTCCTCACTTCTACCTTAATGACAAAGCCGGGGTGGAGTCCCCCCTCCGGTCTTGTTATTTTAGCTTGAGACGCTCCATGTGTAGTGGCCTTACAGCCTTAGGGGAATTGTCTTTTCCCGCTGAGTGGAACATTTTACATTTGTCTCCTTGTGTGGTGTGCTGCCTCCGGACCCATGCTGGCATCATATCGGTTTTCGGCTAGTTTTTCTCATTAATCGGTCAGTTCTCTTCTTCCTAACCAATTAACTAGTAAATATTTTGTCTGATTTAAAAAGGTAGCGATGGACATTGTCTGGCAGATGTGGGGGAGAAATCTGACCCGCACCCACCGTCTGGTCATCATAAGAGTATCTCCACTCGCTGCGCCCAAATGGCCGCCTAAAGGGCGTCCAGACAATTGATGGGCGCAGTTCGGACGGGCTGCCGGCCATGGGGCGTCGCTCCTCACTCACGGGGCCCAAACCGGCCACCAAATTTTTTTGTCATCTAAATTCAAATATTTTGACAAGTATGAATGTTTCATAGTTTTCAACGCAAAATTCACAATAATTAAAAATGAAATTACAATTCAAACATGTTGCCCTTCTTGGGCTGCTACTGCCATCTCCCGGTGCGCTCACAAATACTCGACTATATCGTTTTGAAGTTGATGATAAGTATTTTCATCACGAATCTCCATATGCATTGCGACCAAATCAGTAAAATCTGCCGGCACGTCGTGATCAACATCGGCGAGAGGACCCTGAAATTCATATGGCATATGATCATGCACTGGATTAGCGTGCTCGCTCTCGATGATCAGTTGTGCATGATCACACACGCATCATAGCCTCCCAAATCTGTTCGTTCGACCATGTTAGAGCAAGTACGAACAATAGCAAAACCTTTTGCCGGAGCACTCCAGATGCCCGCTCGACTCCTTTCTGGTACTCTCTTGTTCGGAGGCAAACCAACAAGCTTTGTTGCCGAGAGGGTTAGAGATTGTCTTCACAGATGTTGCCCACCTTGGATCGATGTCATCAGCTAGGTAGTACCCTTTGTTGTACAGGTGGCCATTGATCTCATAGTTGACTGCTGGAGCATGGCCTTCAACGAGCTTCGCAAAACAGGAGAGCGCTGCAACACGTTGATGTCATTGTGAATCCTGACATGCCGAAAATGTAGGGGATCGCAGACAGAAAACAAAAAAATTCCTACCGACGATAACCATAAACTAGCCAGGATCTATACTATGCAGATATACTAATACGGAGGAGATCATAATACATACCCTTATAGACCGGAAGCGGGATTACGTTCCCGCACAAACGTTGTCGATGGAGACGACGATGCCGACCTCAGGGTCGTGTAGTGGAAGAAGACGGCTCCCAGCACCAAACGATGGCGCCTCGCGGTTCCACACACGTACGGTGTGGATGACGACCTCCGGGCTCCAGATCCAGCAGAGCGCAGCGGAAGTGGAAGAGTGGATCTAGCAGCACGGCGGTGTGCGAGTAGAGAGAGTTCTCCCCGTACGCAGCTCCAGAAACGGAACCACGCTCAAGGTAGGAGAGAAGAAGGGAGAAATTGGGTAATTCCAAAGGCATGGGGGGTCCCCTATTTAAAGGAGGAGGAGGGAGACCATCTCCTTGGCTAGCCATGTGGGACTAAACCCCACATGGCTTGGCCGGCCAAGGAGGAGCCGCCGGCCCTGGTGGGCCCCATTGGCCCATCCAGGCCGGCTGCCCTCCTCCTCCTTTTTTTTCCTTTTCTTTTTAGGGAATTTTCCCTAATGGGCCTCTAAGGCCCATTTATGATTTAATGCCTTTAAAATTCGAATAATTAAATAAAAAATATATTTAATCACTAATAACACTTATTAATATTAAATACATATTATTTAATTCATTCGGCTCCGAAACATTTCGTTGCCTCCGATCATCGGACATTCCGGAACACTTCGGAGTCCCGGTTTCTTTTCTCTCTAAATCCAATCTAATCGTCACCCTTAAGTGTGTTACCCCACGGTTCGGGATCACTCCAGACATGATCGAGACACCCTCTCCGATCAATGACTAACAGCGGGATCTGGATATCCATGATAGCCCCTGTGCGTCCACGAATATCTTTCTTATCGTTTGAACCTTTAGACGTCCAGTCTCATCCTCTTGCCTAGCGATACTTAGATTGTCCGAGCGTCGTTCTCCGGTATCACGATTACCGAGCATGACCTCGCCATTGACAAATCTATCTTTACTCGTCTGTGATATTACATCCCCGTGACCTAGTCACATGCTTGCAAGCTCATTGATGTAATCTCACCGAGTGGGCCCAGAGTATCTATCCTGCTATGTGGACTGGCAATTCCCGCTCTTGATCACTCGCTTCTACTGCTTCCTTCCGATACCCGAAAGTGTCACCTTTATTGTCACGCTATATAAGACATGCCGTTTGATGCGATCAGCCGTATCTTCAGAAGCAGAGATTTGATATGATCTCACAGTCGAAGGTATGAACACTACGTTTCTATATTTTGGGTATGTCCATCAAATCATTCACCTAATGATATGACTCCGTTGTTAACCGACGCCATTGTCCATGATCAGGAAACCTTGATCATCTGTTACCCAACGAACTAGTTAAATAGAGGCTACTAGGGACCTGGTTGTTTTCATACCACACGTGTATTAATGTTTCCGCGTAATACAGTTATAGCATGGTATTAAAACGTATTATGAACAATTGAGATATGACAAATAAAATCACTTTATTAATTGCCTCTAGGGCATATCTCCAACAGTCTCCCACTTGCACTAGAGTACAATTAATCTAGTTTACAACTTGGTAAAAGCTTAACACCTATAGCAATATGGTGCATGCTTGTCTCGTGGAAGAGGTTTAGTCAACAGATCTTCCCATTGAGATCTGTATGTGCTTTGCAACACTTCTATGTCACCTAGTTTGACATCATCCCGTATCATATGATAACGGTGAAATATATGTTTGTCGATGGAGTGAGACTCAAAATTTCGACAGCATGAGCCTTAAAAGTCTAAGAGATCTATTAAGGGAAACCAGGCATGCTCGGAAAAAGCTCAGTCCAATCACACTTGCTACTTCCGAAATAGCCATATATTCTATACCTATGTAGATTATGCGACAGTGCATTCATATGCAACTTCGCAAGCTAACCCTTTCTTCAAAACAAAGTTCTCCTATATGAGATTTCTAGCCGTATGGGTCAGTGTCATAACTTGCATCATCGTAACTCTTTTACGGCAAGTTGTCTTTCACTCACCCATACAGAAACATATCTTCAGTTCTCTTAGACACTGAAGGATATACTTAACGTTTGTTCATTGATCCATCCAGGGATCACTCTAGAACCCGTTCTTCAACCAAGAACTTGGGTCACACAAGTCGAGCTTTCAGTATGATAGAATCTATGCTAAGGCATAGAGGATGTCGGACATCCTTTTCTTTCAATAACTATCGCTGAAATGCCAAGATAATCTTAATATTTTACCTAGTCATACAAGTGAGAACTTTTCTTCGCTTGTTCTATTCTGAAACATTTCAGAATTTAACCTAGGAAAATATTCCGACCTAATGTTATTAAGCCCCTTATGATCTATACGAATTATAGATTTAAAGCCTAATACTCTTAACTTCACTCATAGAAAATTTAATCACTTAAATAATCATTTATACTTTACTAGAGGATCTGTATCATTCTCAATATGTCGTTACATATAAAATTTGGAATGACACCTAGCTCCCACTCAAATATGCCTTCCGCATATAAGACAAGGGAATTTCCTTTTAGCTCCCACTCAAATATGCCATTCACATATAAGATCAAGAAAAGCTACTTAGCTCCCACTCACTTCTTTATAAATGCAGGTTTCTTCAACTATTTTGGACGACTCCAAAATCCTTTGATCACATTATCAAAGTGAAGATTCCAGCTCCGATATGCTTGCTTCAGCCCATGAATGGACAACTGAAGTTTGCATACGTGTCTAGCATCCTTAGGATCAACAAACCATCTCATTGTACTAGTTACAACTCTTTTCTTAATGCTACCATTAAGAAACATGGCTTCTTTATCCATCTATCAATTTCTCAATTCGAAATTATAGTAATTGCTAAAACAATCCTAAACAGACTTAGGCATCGCCACTTGAGACAAATCTCGTTGTGGTCAACTTTTGAATTTGTCAAAACTGTTTTATGACAAATCGATCCTTATAACGGTTGTCTTTCCGTCAGTCTATTTTGTCATAAAATTCCATTTACTCTCAATGGCCTGGAGCCATCAAGAAGATTTACCCAAGTCTTTACTTAGTCATTGTACATGGATTTTATCTCGGATTATATATGGCTCATAGCCATTTCTCGGACTTAGGTTCACCATCACTTCTTCGTAGTTCGTAGGTTTGTCATGTTCATTAACATGACGTTCATAACAAGATTGTCGTACCACACAGTGCGGAACACATTCTCATACCTACGATCTTAGTATGAGCTCAGAGCATCATGATCAGCTTCCTTCCAGTTGTGGAGGACGGTACCGGAACGGTTTCCGTTGCGCCACTCTGATGCCTGGAGAGGAAGTTCATTAACTCCGTCTTGCTCTACTTTCTTTCCCACTTATACTTGGACAAGAAACTATTTCTTGAGTAAGGTATATTTCGGCAACGATTTTGCCTCTGTCGTGAGACATGTATCCAACTGATTTCTTAGATACACTACAAAGATGAATTTATCCGTTTTAGGTTTGATCATATCAAAACACTAAAATATCAAAACGACAATCTAGGCTAAAAGCCATGCCATAACTCATATGGTATTGTCTCCATGGATTTAGATGGTTTCCCTATTATCTAAAGTGAATGTTTTGTTCCTACCATACGACTCTAATGATCACAAAAATTCGATAAGAGATTTTATTGATCACACACAATCCAATAGCGTGTGATTACGACGTTCTAACACACCATAACATTGTGGTGTTCCATACGGCGTAATTTGTGGAACTCTTTTCACAAGTCTTCCAATGATATGCCAAACTCATAACTCAAATCATTGCTTCCTCGATCTGTATCGTAGGAAATTGATTATCTTGTTAAGTTTATTTTCCTACTTTACTTCTGAACTTATTTGAATTCATCAAATTTTCAGACCAGCATTTCATTAAGTAGATGCCCATACATCTACTTAAATCAATCATTGGTAAAGTTTACAAATAATGATTTCCACTACACGTTGAAGTACTTCATTGATTCACACACATCGATATGTATGATTCTCAACAAGTTAAATGCCCGTTTTCCGAAACGGTGTCTTAGTTATCTTGCAAGTGTCAAAAGATCAAATCTAAGGACTTGGAGATCCATGTGAATGGAGCTTCTCAATGCATATAACTCAAAACGTTAGTGCCATAATAATATGGTGTCATTATTAAGTTTGTATCTTTGGCATTAATGTTATAAATGTGTGAGCTACTACCATCTAGATTCAAATAACAACATTCCATTCATGATCGGTGTATGATCATTAAAGATATCACTCATAAATGTAGGACAACGATTTGTCACTAACAAATATGAATAATTGTCTCGCTAGAGGCAAGACACACTTATAATGATCATGCTAACAAGCGATCTAATGGAATTTGTTCAAATCAAATTTAATCTAAATGGTAGATGCAGAGAGAGTGTCTATGGCCATCACAACATATTCACAACATATTGCCTGCCATCATCAACACACTCATTGTCTCTTCATCCTTCCAAGCTACTCAAGCAGAAAATCTTGTTTTCATAAAACATGACTAGTATCAAATCTTAGTCACTACTGCAAGTACTTGTTTAGGTAAAACATTCATAACTTGTATATCATATATACCATCATCATTGATGACTTCCCGGTGATCGTTTCATCTTCTTGATTCTTCAACGTAATCAAGAATTCATGAAGGTGAATGATTCCCCTTGCATGACATAGTCTATGACAAAACATTTGCATCTGGCAACGTTTCTGTCATCCAGTGATCGAGCTGAGCGAGGCGTCTCAATGTCATCAAGTATGACCAATGTCATCAGTATGACTGTCATCAAGTATGACTGCCACATGCTCCTTTAATGCGAGTGTTCTCTTCCATCTTGGTTGAGAAGAAAACCTGATTTACGGTGGATACAGATCATCAGTCTCAGCGACCATTCCAAATGTTCGCGATCTGTCAACACGCACCCACAGTTCATTCTCTATGGCAGAGATCATAGCATACACTGGACTATGATGGAATTATCCGCACAAAACTTGATAATCTAAATTATCCTTTTGTTTAGCGGAATCTCCGGGTCTATCTCCTATCGGGTTTTGTATCATGTAGAGCTAAAAGGTTTGAAACAAGGAGTATCCTCAAGCTATGGTATAAAACTATGAAGTTTGGACCCACCTTTTAAGTTTCTCAATCGCAGGAATGCACCTAAGTTTAAAAGGTCTATAGAAGGTTATCATCTACAAAGGTTTTGCAAAGCATAAAGACTTTTGTTCATAATAAAATATGGGTTCAAGTTTTCAAAATAAAACTAAGTTTTCAAAGTAAAACTAAGTTTTCAAAATAAAACTACTAGAACTCCCACTCAAGACGAGTATCCCTCGCATCGTCTTAGTGATTACACATTACCCCCATCGATCAGGCAGATAGCATAACTTCAAAGGTAGACATCGTATATCGATCACATCACCGCATGTGACTCGTGCTTAACCTTTCGGTACTTGTGTTCCGAGGCCATGTCTGTACATGCTAGGCTCGCCATAACACCCTCTGACGTATTCGCGTGCAACGTGGCTTACACCCACCGTATGCGAACGAAGAGACGAGTGTAACCGCAAGCGGCGTACCCCGTAACGTAGAACTTTATTGGTGGTGCACGACAGAGGGAGAACACTATTATCGGAATTTTGGGAGGGATCATCTTATATTACTACCGCCGTGTAACTAATATATAGACATATATATACACACAATATAAGATGCACACAATCTACATAACATCTAAAATGAAATGTAATGCGACATGATATGGTCTCCTCCGCGCCGATGGTCTCCTTCGCGCCGACAGTTTTTAAACAATTTAATAAACCTACCTTGACCATATCACATTGCCCCTGCAAAATAAAGTTAGACGCTTTCTACTTTATCTTTTGCATGTTTTACGTGGCTGCTAGGGCTTCCGCACAAGAACCGTTTCTTACCTACGAAAACAACCACAACAGCGATAAGACAATTGTCTCTATTACACCCCTTTCGGGCCCTCCATTGCAAATGATATATCAACTATTGTAGGAGATACAGACACCCGCCAGCCACATATACGGTACAAGCCGTATGTCAAGTGTGGAACCAGTCTCGCGTAAGAGTACGCGTAAAGTCGGTCCGGGCCGCTTCATCCGACAATACCGCGATATAAACAAGTACACGGAGAGGGTAACAAATGTAGAATCGATGCCCACATTCAACATGTGTTCTAACCGTACAGATATATCTACGCATAGATCGGCTCTGATACCACTGTAGGGATCGTAGACAAACAAAAAAATTCCTACCGACGATAACCATAAACTAGCCAGGATCTATACTATGCAGATATACTAATACGGAGGAGATCAAATACATACCCTTGTAGACCGGAAGCGGGATTACGTTCCCGCACAAACGTTGTCGATGGAGACGACGATGCCGACCTCAGGTCGTGTAGTGGAAGAAGACGGCTCCCAGCGCCAAACGATGGCGCCTCGCGGTTACACACACGTACGGTGTGGATGACGACCTCCGGGCTCCAGATCCAGCAGAGCAACGGAAGTGGAAGAGTGGATCTAGCAGCACGGCGGTGTGCGTAGAGTAGAGAGACTTCCCTCCCCGTACGCAGCTCCAGAAACGGAACCACGCTCAAGGTAGGAGAGAAGAAGGGAGAAATTGGGGTAATTCCAAAGGCATGGGGGTCCCCTATTTAAAGGAGGAGGAGGGAGACCATCTCCCTTGGCTAAGCCATGTGGGACTAATCCCACATGGCTTGGCCGGCCAAGGAGGAGCCGCCGGTCCTGGTGGGCCCCATTCGGCCCATCCAGGCCGGCTAGCCCTCCTCCCTCCTTTTTTTTCCTTTTTCTTTTTAGGGAATTTTCCCTAATGGGCCTCTAAGGCCCATTTATGATTTAATGCCTTTAAAATTTGAAATAAATTAAATAAAAAATATATTTAATCACTAATAACACTTATTAATATTAAATACATATTATTTAATTCATCGGGCTCCGAAACCTATTTCGTTGCCTCCGATCAATATCGGACAAGTTCCGGAACACTTCCGGAGTTCCGGTTTCTTTTCTCTCTAAATCCAATCTAATCGTCACCCACCCAAGTGTGTTACCCCACGGTTCGGGATCACTCCAGACATGATCGAGACACCCTCTCCGATCAATGACTAACAGCGGGATCTGGATATCCATGATAGCCCTGTGAGTCCACGAATATCTTTCTTATCGTTTGAACTTTAGACGTCCAGTCTCATCCTCTTGCCTAGCGATAGTTAGATTGTCCGAGCGTCGTTCTCCGGTATCACGGTTACCGAGCATGACCTCGCCATTGACAAATCTATCTTTACTCGTCTGTGATATTACATCCACGTGACCTAGTCACATGCTTGCAAGCTCATTGATGTAATCTCACTGAGTGGGCCCAGAGTATCTATCCTGCTATGTGGACTGGCAATTCCCGCTCTTGATCACTCGCTTCTACTGCATCATTCCAATACCCGAAAGTGTCACCTTTATTGTCACGCTATATAAGACATGCCGTTTGATGCGATCAGCCGCATCTGCCAGAAGCAGAGATTTGATATGATCTCACAGTCGAAGGTATGAACACCACGTTTCTATATTTTGGGTATGTCCATCAAATCATTCACCTAATGATATGACTCCGTTATTAACCGACGCCATTGTCCATGATCAGGAAACCTTGCCCAACGAATTAGTTAAATAGAGGCTACTAGGGACCTGGTTGTTTTCATACCACACATGTATTAATGTTTCCGCGTAATACAGTTATAGCATGGTATTAAACGTATTATGAACAATAGAGATATGACAAATAAATCACTTTATTAATTGCCTCTAGGGCATATCTCCAACAGAAAAAGTGTGCCAAATTCATAGTTCATGATCAGCCACAACTTCAAGTACTACACTGTCCTTGCCAACCAAATGGACAGTTCAACTCCAGTGCATGCAGTCTATGCTTCCAAACATCTCAGGAAATCCTCTCGATGCGTTCTGTTCCATGATCCGAGTTGTTTCTTCTTCATTTCGTCCTCTCAAATAGTGCGGGCCAAACACAACAACCACCGCACTGCAGTACATGTACATTGATTTGATAGCTGTAGACTCCGACATGTGTAGCTAGTCATCTTGACCATCTGCAGGAGCTTCATATGCAAGCATCCTCATAGCAGCGGTGCACTTCTGGATAGATGAGAAACCAACCATTCCCACATCGTCCTTCTTCAACTTGAACCTTGGATCGTACTCCCTCGCAGCATGCAGGATCTCTGTGAACAAGCCACGGTTCATCCGAAAGCGCCGACGAAAATCTTTGGGGATGAATGCTGGAACATCGGCAAAGTAATCGGAGACTAGCATGCAATTCCCTTCCATCGTCCGTCTCGCCTTGGTCTTCTTCTTCCTAGGCACCGAGCCTCCTTGTTTGGGTGCGGCATTGGCGTCCTGGTCGGCTTGCAGTCGTAGAAAACAAGCGAGAACCTCCAAATTCTCATCTTCCTCCTTTGCGATGGACGCTTATTCTTCCAACAGCATATGGGCCATCATCTCGTCGTCGCTATCCATCTGTAGGAATTGAAAGGGAACCGATAAATCACCCGATCGCCGGCTCTGGCGTCAAATTCTGAGAAAAAATAGGTGTACCAGCCAATATGTCGAACACCTTGCAGGCAGGGCGGGACGCGGGAGGTCGCCGAGGCAGCCTGTGCCCAGAGTAGTCGACGAGCACCGATGCCGGAAGCCCCAAGTCACGACGAGGTGAGAGGGCAGCGGCGTACAAGGGTGTGAGGCAGGGGAGATGCAGGGGGAGGTGCGAGGGTGACCGAAATGAAGTGGGGGAGATGGAGGGGAAATATAGCGTCGGATATTTGTTGTGTCAATGACGAGATTGGCCCGTGCGTCGGAGTCCTACGTGGCATCGTGCGCGGCTTCATCCGGAGCAGCCCAACGGCTCCCCAAGAGGAGGACGTGGCTGGGCGTGCCGGATCAATTTTTGGACCGCGCCGGACCAAAACTCGATTTGGTCACCACGAGTGAGACTGATTTTTGGTCCGGCACGCCCTAAACGTTTTTGGCCGACCAATTGAACGCCGCGAGTGGAGATGCTCTAAAATGTAGAATCACGTCAATCCGACCCGCACAACATACTCCCACAGGCGGTGCAACTTTTTAATACTATTGCAGCATCGTTGCAATATTGCTTTCGCCAATAGGTTGCAACATTTCGAAAGTATAAAAAAAATCTATGAATATGCAGCAAATCCCATCGCTTAGTAGCAAATCCCCGAAAGAAAAAAATTATACACTCAGGGCCTCTTTGATTCAAAGGAATGGCATAGGAATTTTGAAGGATTGGTTCCTATAGAAAATTTTCCTATAGATGTTGTTTGATTCATAGGATCACATCCTATAGGAATAAATCCCATAGGAATCTTGTAGTGTAAATCCTATAGGAAAAAAGCATGAGGTCCAACCTCATGGAAAATTTCTTTGCCACAATCAAAGAGAATCTCTCTTCCCATAGGATTCACAAGAGGAAGAGCGTTATGAGTGAAGAAGATGAACTTCAGTGTCGTAACATGTCCGATGCATTGCGTGATGTGGCCGGTGCTATCAATAACACTTGCCATACCGAGACACTCCCAGATTTGTATAAGGCTGTTGTGGACCTTCCTTTTGATATGGGTCAACGTTTGGCTGTTCTTGATTACTTGACAGAGCATAAGGGTAAAAGACTTAATTTCGTGAAAATGGAAGCTCAAGTTCGTGAAGCCTCGTTCAAGCGCATTCTAGCAAAAAATGCTGATCTTGTTTGACTTGGAGTTGAGATTTCATCTCTTTTGTAATGCCTTGTAATGTAAACTTTTTAATATGGATTTATTATGGATGATGTATGTACTATGGACCTTTTATGTTATATCTACCTAATTCGTGTGCTGAATTATGTGATTTAGGTTGCTGTAATATATTGTTTATGTGCTGAAATATATTATTTATGTGCTAAAAATATGTTGTCCCTTCATTAAATATTTATTTTATATCTATATATTGTCCAAATTTTGTTTAACAACGTATTTATGTTGAAATCATTATACAATTGCATAAAAAGAAGATTTTTACACTCTCACCAACTCAGAAAGAATTTTACCACATCAAATTCAGAAACAGGCTACCAAACAACATCTCAGTTCAACTTATCTCGACTGATACATGCTACCAAACAGTATCTCAGTTCAGCATGTCTCAACTCGCACAGGCTACCAAACACACTGCAAAATCTCAGCTGAGCCTGTATATTAGGGCATGTACAATGCAAGATGCTTAGGGAGGTGCTTACAAAAACAAACCGTTTTTTGTTTAAGCACCGGTGCTTATTTACACTAGGCAGATACCTAACTAGGCACCTTTCCTATACAAATAAGCACGGGTGCTTAGGAAAAATGTTGGACCTCTCTAAGCACTCTCCATTGTACATGGCCTAAAGTCAGCTTGTATGAAGAGAGATAGACTTGGTGGAGTGGCACAGGCTACTCTTAGACATGACATCCCAATCCTATGGTTTTCCTACATTATTCCTATCCTATGAATCAAAGACCTCAGGTGCTGGCAGCTGGCCTGCCGAGGACGAGGATACATCTCGCCCGAAATCAGCAAGCCCGGCAGTAGACACTAGACACGCCGCACGCGCGCACCGCGCGGCTAGTTTCCACGCCCATCTCCGCTCCGCTATCCACTTTCCGCTTCACCGCAATGCCGCTCCTCCCACTCCCACCCCCCTCCACCGCCAGTCCCCACCTCCGCCTCCCCCACAGCCTCCTCCTCCCCCGCCGCGCCGCCCCCCGCCACCCGCGCCTCCTCCTCCTCCCCGCCGCCTGCTCCTCCTCCTCCTCCATCTCCCCGCCGCCCCCCGACGCGCTCCTCCCGACCCAGGCCACGGGCCTCGTCGCGGCGTCACAGGCCAACTTCATGCGCGTCATCGTCGCCTCCACGGCCCCGGGGCTCGAGCAGCATCAGGGGACCGACCTGCTCTGCGTCGTGCGCGCGCTGCTCAAGAAGATCCGCCGCCGCGTGCTCGTCGGGGACCGGGTGCTCGTCGGGGCCGTCGACTGGACTGACCGCAGGGGATGATCGAGGATGTCTTCGAGCGCCGCAGCGAGGTGGCCGACCCGCCCGTCGCCAACGTCGACCGCCTCGTCCTGCTCTTCTCGCTCCACCAGCCGCAGCCCGAGCCCGCCACGCTCACCAGGTTCCTCGTCGATGCCGAGTCCGCCGGGATTCCCTTCGTGCTTGTCTTCAACAAGGTCGAGCTCGTCGACCAGCAGGTATACTCTACCCGGTTGCAGCCACAAGCACAGTGATGGATGGGGGATGAGAAGACACATCAAAGTTCTCTTCCATTTCTGTCATGATGCTATCACTTTGAAGTTTGAACTACTATATTGGCGTTCAGATTATCTAGTACGAATTATGATCATTGCGGTGGAGTTTGGTGCATAGTTAAGATTCACATAGTAACACTTCAGCAAACTTAAATTTTAGTGAGACAACCGGCCGCGTGGTATGGCCCATGCTTACGCTTTACTGTGAGTTCAAGGAGCGTGTACAATTAGATACATGCAGGCATACGATCGTGTGCTAAATGTATAGCGAGATCATGCACTTGTTTTTAGGAAACTAAGGAAACATCCTGCACTCATTTGCGAATTTGGGAAATGTCGAACTGCTTAGGGAGTAAAAGTAACTCAATTTGGCAGCTTGGTACATGAACCATATGTTGTTACTTACTCATTGGAAGCTACATTTTATTTAGCTTGGGATGGATCGCAATGGAAGGCATTTAGCTCCAGCATGTTGGATTGTTATTTTTAACTTAGATTAATCACTTAAATTAATTGGGGTTAAGTACTACAGACTAAACATATACCAACCAGCTCTGAAATTGATTGTTAAATAGTTCCTCATATATATGGTGTGGTGTAAGTTAGCGATTGTACTGTAGTGCATTGCACTGGAGTTGTGAGGAGTGGATAGGAACATCTAGGTTCTCATTCAGTAGTTTACTTTGTTGTGCTCAATAGAGTGGGAAGAAGAACAAAGCATTAAGATGCTGCAACCGCGAGGCCACAGTGGCGGGGTCGTGGATGCGAACTGGCGACCTGGTCTCGATCTCTGGATGTGGCAGCCATGTGAAACCACTCCTTTCTAAAAATGGGAAAAGGGAAAAAAAATAGGGTGCGTTTGGGAGCAAAGTTTTTTTTAAAGTATTCTAAGAATACTGTCGTTTCTGAAAATACGATGGTTTTAAATAATGTGAGGTGTTTGGCTTTCGCAAAAACTGTAGTTTCATATACTTTGGTATTTACGAAACTGCACTAATTTTGAAGCATATCAAAAAGAGGTCTGGACCTCTTTTTCCAAAACTGAAGTATTTATTGCCTAGGCATGGAAATACTACAGTTTTCGAATACTTTGGTTTTAGAAACACTTCGCTGCCAAACAGTTGCGCTCTCTCAGGTGCTCTTGCTTCACAGGAAAAGGGTTCATCTGCTCCCAGCACTAACATATTCTGCTCAACAGTGTCTACATCACTCATTGAAGTAGAGCAAGGATTTTAGAGCGAACAGGACAAACCTGAACTATGGGTTTTTTCCTTGTTCACTTTTTTTTCCATTAAATGGAACAAAAGCATTCCATTTGAGTTGTGAGAAGGGGATTTGCCTCTCAATATTCAGCTAAAGAGGCCACCTAAGCATTAGTCGGGTAAATATTAATACATGAGTGATACATAGCTCCCTGGTCCATACAAGATACATCTACTCTGATTATGTTGCAACAGATGGCGTAAACATCCTTAGAATCACGCTCCTTTCGATATTGATAAATATCAATTATGGCCATTAATCTCAGTGCTGTCATGGGTAAAAGCATACCTTCAAGTTCATTCCTCTTTTATTTAAATATAAGGTATTAGAGAGCTGGGATCTGGTGCTGTGCATTATTGTTTTCTAACAAGATAAGATCATACATTCACACTTTTGGTTTCCCTCACTGAAATGCGAGTTTGAGCAATTAGAATGTGCAAATTCTCAAGTTCATTACAGTTTAAATTTTAATGAACTTGTTTTATGTTGTCTTTGTTTTACCCCAGATTATATTTGTATGGCTCATCTGGTACTTATTAATGGGTTATCTGCAGACCATATCGTACTGGAGGGACAGGTTGAAGAGCTGGGGTTATGATCCACTCTTTCTTAGTGTTAACCAGAGATCTGGATTAGCTGCTCTTGAAGAGATGTTGGAAGGACAGACAACTGTAATTGTAGGTCCAAGTGGTGTTGGGAAGTCGAGTCTGATTAATGCCTTGAGATGCAATCAAAATATTTCAGAAGAAGATCCAATACATCAACTTGTTGAGCAGGTGACTGTTAATTCATTCAGATTGCACTTAAACCCCTGCATGTCATCAGTTTTATGTAACCATAGGCTTAACCAATACTTTCACTTAATCACATGTGTTCGTACATTTCGTTGCGCTTTGCCCCAGCCGTATGGCCTGTCTCATGTACGATTGGGCATTCCAATGTCACATCTTGTCTCGCACAGCATGTCACCTTCATTGGTCCATCCCATTGGCCGTTTGTCGACTCGGTGGGGCAGCTATTCTGTTCATGGACCTTGAGGATGCTATCCTTGATATCATTCGAGGGATGAGGCTGTGCCGTCGTGAGAATCAGTTGGACTTCCTTCATCTCTACCATCTGTAACTGATTACGTTTGAGTGCCTCTTATCAGAGCGTCTATGGGCATCGACTCATATACAGTTGGAACACCAATTTAAATGCACAGTACAATCAATCACTGTACCTGATGTGCACTGTGCACAATGCGATGTCAGACATCAGCATGAATGACAATAGGTAGGTGATCCCCCAGCGCTTCAACCGACTAGCCGACGATACTCAGGCCTCAAGTCAAATGAAACCACAATGTGCCAAGTGTCACTTCATCTTCCAGCATTTCTCATGTGGTGCTTCTGGTTTGAGCCAGACCATGCGGGTTGGGAGAACTGCAAGAAAGAGTAAAAAAACATGTGACTCAATGGAAGTGTAGGTTCTTATAAAAAAATGGAACCATTGGTTAAACATATGGTTTATGAAAGTGATGACGATATAACTGGTCTCAAGTGCATTTATCATATATTTCCCTTCCTCACTTTTTCACAATTCTCTGCACCTTCAATGCGCGTAGATAGTCAATTCTGAAAATTTCATAGCTTTTTGTTTTGTTAGTTTTTCTACCAAACGTAGCCTTTGATACAATGTACAGTTGGATACTAAGGTTGCATCACTGAATAAATTTACTGGGAGAAATGAAATCTCCTTTGACACAAAAAAGCAGGATCAATTTGTTAGCTATATTTTGCATTGAGATATTTTTAGATAAACTTTTGCATTGAGATATTGTGTATTGGATTTGCTGAACTAGTGTGTATATGTGTAGGATTACCTGTGTTTGACATGTTTTATTCGTTTTTCCATTAAACTTACTGGGAGAAATGAAATCCAGTAAACTTTAACATGTGTTGAAATCTATCTCAATTTGGACACTGAAGTCCCTCGCGTGTGCACATTGTTTCCAGAATAGTAAATGGTTCGGTGAACAACGTGTTGGAACTGTGTCCAAGAAAAGCGGCAAAGGAAAGCACACCACACGTCATGTTTCATTGCTTCCGATAGTTGATGGAGGTTTTCTTGCTGATACTCCTGGATTTAATCAGCCTAGCCTGATGAAACTGACCAAACAGGGTCTTGCAGAAACTTTCCCCGAGGTTTGTTCACTCGATGCTCTGTTGTTATAAGTACTTTATTTAATTCCAGCATCTCTGCATGAACAAATGTACTCTGAAGGCTACGCTATAGTTTGTTATGACATTTGCATAACTGTGTATTGATTTTTATATCCAGATTAGAAGGATGCTTGAAGAAAATGAGCCCTCACAGTGCTTATTTAAGAACTGTGCTCACATTGGTGAACGTGTCTGTGTTGTCAAAGGTGACTGGGAAAGATACCCATACTATCTGCAGTTGCTTGATGAGATCAAAATCAGAGAATCCTTCCAGTTAAGAACATTTGGAACTAAAAGGGAAGGTGATGTCAGGTAATTTGTGTTTCTGTTATGAGAATTATTATGCACACCAGTAATCAGATGCATATGTGCCTTTTCTTCTCTTGTACTAGTCTGTGGCTTCTGCTTTCCAAAAAAATTCAACAAATATCCTGTAGGGTATCAACCAAATAAAGCCGAATGTTTGGAGGACGGGTATTCAGTTTGGCAAGGTGTAATGCATTATGGTGAATGAAATCTACCATAGGCCAGTAGGCCCTAGGTTACCTATTCGATAGAGATATGATTAACATGTGATGGTCCTTCCATGATTCTGGTGGCAGCAATTGTTTTTATCCTCTCTAGATGCGCAATCATGTGGTTGTTTAATTTGCTTAGGTTCCATACATACATACTACTCCATCTGTTTCATTACAACTGTCTCTGGCCTCGGAACACTTCGTTTAAAATTATCTACCCATTGAGGGAATCAAGACTTGTTAATGGAACGTTTTCACTCTCTACCCTACTTTAATACTTTGGAAATGGTTAAGTAACTATACAATGCCAATTCATAAGGGTATGCGTGGTCTTTTTTCATCAACTTATGCTTATTTTAGATATATACGTTAATGTACTATACAACATCATGTTGACAGATTGTCTTAAGAACCGTTTCCTGCGCAACAAAGTTCCTACTCTTGATGGATGCTAAATTGTATGTGTGCTAACAGCCGAAACATACCCGTATCGATTCAGATACAAAACAGGTACCATGGGTGTGAAGCAAGCTGAGCCACGCCTTCAACTCAAAAAGCACAGAAGGGTGTCCAGGAAGAAGATGAACCAATCGCTTCTCGATGATATTGATGCTGAAATGGATGACCCTGATGATGACTATCAGTTTGGTGTGAGCCGACGTGCTGGCAAACGGTGAAGCCGATTGTTACCTGATCTAACCAAGTCTAGATAGTTTCAACAAGCAAACTATGGATGATGTACATAGCTGGCTTTCTACCGCCGCGTCCTTAACTCTACTGAGTAGCAAAATTTTGCAAATAGAAATGTGTACAACAAGGGAACTATAGCAATGCGCTCCAGATGGTGAAGGTCAGAGTATGACCAAACAGTAAGGAGAAGAAAGTAAGCCAAGTAGAGATGCAAAATTTCCCAATCTCTTGCAGCGCCGTTCTGAACTTTTATGAGATATCCGTGTGTAGTCGATTTTATGAAGTATCACCGTAGCCTGCAGGCATCAATCGAATTACCATTGGACTAGCCTGTTTGGCTCACAGTGGACCTTGGACCAACAGTGTTTGGGATGGGGTAAAATTAGTGTGCCCTATAGACTTGCACATAATCTTTTTTTTTCTTTTCAATACTGCGTGAGCAGGGTCTTGTACTTGAAACCTCTTGGCTCTTGGCTCTGATATCATATAGAATTAATGCACTACCAACTATCTCAAAAGTCCAAACTGATAGATAGGGTTAGAAAATATATTTATATTTCAACATGCCCATCGGTATTTAGTTCAACTTTGAGCTGAATACCGGTGGGTGCACTAATTTTACATCATTCCAAACAGCCCCAGTGTTTGGCAGTTTGAGCTACTGCGAAACTTCTTGGCAGTTTTCAAATCTAGAGAACCTAAATTCTGGGTGCTGTGTCTGAACAGTATTTAGACTGATAGGATTATAAGATAAGAGGAAGAATGTTTGATTATGCAAACCAAACGTCCATTAGGACGGGCTATTCGTGGTTGTGGACGCAGTCATGCAGAGCAGAATATAAGAGCGGCACATACTTTGCCTTCTTGTGTTTACAAATTACAACATTAACTTGTTATCCAAAGGTCCTTGTTTGGCTTGAGATTGACCTGTCGCCCAACAAGGAGGCTTCACTTGTCGATTGGTGGCATTCTGCTAGACAGAACACCCCAAAACCGATGCACAAAGGCTTAGCGTCCACGACCCTGCTCATCCCATGGATAATCTAGAAACAACTGCAATAGCTGCATCTTCGACGGAGACCGCCCATCGATTAGCGCCTTGGTCGCCAGGATCAAAGACAAGGCTGCTCTATGGGCTAGAGTTGGTGCCACCAACCTGGGACGTTCACTGATGCTTTTCTTTTTCTATGTACCCTGCCTCCTAGGAGGATTGTAACTCAAAACTCCATCTTTTGAATTAAATGAAATGCAAAGGTCTTTTGAGTTTTCTCGAAAAAATAGGCAAATAAGTTAGAGTGACATGAGAAACACAGAAGGCAGGACTCAGAAGTCCTGGATGCCTATAGGCATCAGTTAGAAAATAACAAGACCGGAGGGGGGGACTCCACCCCGGTTTTGTCATTAAGGTAGAAGTGAGGACTCGAACCCGAGACCTGACCCTTATGCGCATATGCACGGCTACCACTAATCCACGGATGAACAACAGCTGTCCAATGATATAACTGTCAGAGAGATCAACGTCAGTTACCCCTTTTAACGACCTGTGGTTTGGTTGGTAAGAACAATATATCACCAGGTTTGAGCCGTCTTTATTTTGACCATTTTGACCAATCGTCCATCATGTGCATAAGATTATACGTTGCTCAAGTTGAGAAAAGTGATGCAGGGCTCGAGTTGGTACAAATGTTTTGTATGTATATGATCATTAGTCTGACCATTTCTAATAGTATTTGACAACATCAGGAATCAAATGGAAGGCATTATCTTGAGAAGCAACCAAGATGAGACAAATCCCCGACTAAACATACTGCAAATTGATTATCATCACCACTAGTTTGGTCAGAAGTTAGTTTGTACTTCAAATAGTACAAAATACATGACAGCCACCCAGGGAATCTTGTGCATTGTTTTTTGTCAGCCGTGCGATGGCCAAGAGATAAGACCTGTTTGATATTGCACAGCATTGCTTGCACTTGCAGGCATCCGGAGCAGGTGTTCCTATGAATTTAGCAAGGTTCTAGATAAGCTGAGACCCATTACTGCATAATAATCTCTCTGAGAAACTGATCTGTAACATTTCAGCACAGTCTAATAAGTTGTTCCAAACATAGCCAGTTTGTAGTTACTTCATGGGTAGTCCTAGGTTTGATGCGGGATGTCAATTCTGTATAGGCGTTTGCAATTTGAGAACTGTTGCCAAAATGGACAATTATTTCCTAAAAAAACTAGAAGATTAGGAGACATATTAGCTTCTTATCAAGTTCGGTAGGACGCTACTATCAAGGGTACATATAATGGGGCTGGTACTATTAAATTTGTAACGCTGAGTCAGTGTCCATCTAGTGGTTCTGATCAGTTTGTGTCGTCCTACTATATGTTCAGGTTCTTAGACAATGTGTGCGCAGAAGTGGCCGCTAAGATTCTTTTGAGGACATATCCAATAGTGTAAGTCATCGCCCGGTTAGCGCTTGGCAGTTTAGCTAAATCTTCCTTGGAGTTGTGGTGTATTTTGATTGTTTAAGACAAAACTTCTATCAACTATTACTCTATTAGTAGTATACTTAGTTTATGTGGCATTAAATTAATGCCATTAAATTTGTATTCAAAAGTACTTGCTAGTGCTTTTGATTTTGTCTTAGAGTCAATTGCACCCAAACACACTTTCAGGAGATGGAGTAACAAAAAAAGACTACAACTTCAGGGGATTTTAACGGTATGTAACACCGATGGTCAGTTAATTGATTGAAAATTTGACCAAGTGACCCATCTTTCATTGACAGATCATGATGGCTCGGTTTGAACTCGACTTGAGCCAGCTGTGCGAGCCAAATAGTGTTTAGCGAAAAATATGGATAGATATAGAGTTGCATAGAAAAAGTTGAAAAACTATTGTAAATAAAACTGGATACCATGCATATTGGGAAATGTTAAGGTCATTTTGCTGAGCCATTTAGGAGTTTTGATTTTTTTCCTTCAAAATTCGCCCAAATTTGAAGTGAAAATTTAAACCGTACACAAGAAAATGAGAAACTTATAGTAATGAAACAAACTACCCATTGTAATATGGGCACGCCATTTTCCATCACTTTAGGATTTCCAAGTTTTTGTACAAACTTTGGCCAAGTTTGACGTGCAAATTTTGCCCAACCATTTAGGTTTGGCTCGTCTCAACGAACGACTCAAGATGGCTTGAACCGAACTTGACTTAATTATAAAATAAAATGTATACAATTTCAACCCTTCAGAATAGAAATCTAGCCTAGGTATCTTTGTTAGAACTTGCCGTGTTCACATTCTTTCAATAATATGAAATGCATTGTTTGCCGAGTAGTTAACAACAAGAAAAGTAGAATTCAGGTCTTATTTTTGCTGGGGGGAAGCTACAGCTTAAACCCCATCAGCGCTAGGCTACCGGCTAGAAGAGCCAAAAGTAAAGCAAAATAGCAGTTTTCCGCATACAGCGAACTAGACAAGTTTACAAGCTGATCTTGAAGTTCACAGAAGCTTAGTTTGTGTTGTAGTCTTGGCTGGTGTGTTGTTAGATGTTCTCAGGAGCTTCAGGTGTTGGTTTTTTAGTTTGTGAACCTGTGTTTACGTTTGAGACCTGGCTTCATGATGTGTGCTGCCTGGGAGCTACAGGATTACAGCATAGAGTTTCAGATATTTGTAAACCAAATTTGAAGTGAAAATTTAAACCGTACACAAGAAAATGAGAAACTATAGTAATGAAACAAACTACCCTTTGTAATATGGGCACGCCATTTTCCATCACTTTAGGATTTCCAAGTTTTTGTACAAACTTTGGCCAAGTTTGACGTGCAAATTTTGCCCAACCATTTAGGTTTGGCTCATCTCAACGAACGACTCAAGATGGCTTGAACCGAACATGACTTAATTATAAAATAAAATGTATACAATTTCAACCCTTCAGAATAGAAATCTAGCCTAGGTATCTTTGTTAGAACTTGCCGTGTTCACATTCTTTCAATAATATGAAATGCATTGTTTGATTCTTGGAAGCCCCCGGGTAAACCATCCCTTTTTTTAAACCATGAAGCCATTCCTTGGAAGCCAGTATGTAAGTGGTCAAAATCCTGTTTTGAAGCACAAGACATGAGAAGAGTACGCATTTAGCCTCCACTGGCCGTTCATATCTTGTCCGGCTCGAACCGAGAAAGGAAGTTTGAAACTGAATCTGCCGAGCTAGACTGGTATTCTCTCCAGATTCAAACCCACTTTCAGGAGATGGCATCTCGGGAAGCAATTTAGGTATGATATGGGTTACTAGCACTCAACAAGCTTTACATTGTGAAGTGTTTGGAATCAGTACTGTATTCAAAAACAACAAAAGTCTCAGAATAATATCCTGTGGTACGAGTAGTTAACAACAAGAAAAGTAGAGTACAATAGAACCATGATCTCATCTGGTTAACCATTTCGTTTGCGGAAAGAGACAAGCAGAAGAAGTTCCACCAGGAGCCATCACAAACAGAAGAAGAAAACCTGCGAAAACTGCGTTCCTAAAGCAGCACTGCCACTGCTGCCGCTCTAAACAAAAAGGGCATAAAAAGGACAGGGACAAAAGAAAGAAAAAAAAACCCACGTCATGGCGTGATGATTGGGTCCATATATAATTTTCTAGCTCCTCTCGGCGGAGCTACAAAGCATACTCAAATCAAAGCAGCATCTCTCCGGATTAATTAACCAAGGAAAATGTAAGATATAGGAACAGGTAAGGCGCAAAGGGCGGTGTACCGAACGCACGACGCCAGCATCGCGTCTCGGGATAGGTTTTCTCCGAGTTGATTAAGCCATCACGTTCCCGCCCGTGGCCGTGCGCCCTGGCCACGGGCACGGCACGCTCCGGCGCGCCGGCGAGCGGAGCGACTACGCGGCCGCGTGAGCTGCTGCCACTTGGGCTTCCGGACAGTAAGGTATATTATCTTTCACTGAGTATAGTTTACTCGCTAGCGACCTGGTTTACATCTATCTGGGTGAAACGGAAGACGGACAGCGAGGTGTTTTTGGGCAGCTTTCATGCGTTCTCGACCGAGATCCATGGAAACGACAATCAGGCAAGTCGTCTGGATCGTTGGCATCGAGTAGCTAGCGACCTGAGAGTTCACTTCCGTGTGCCAGCGCGCAGCCGACTTCAGATATTTGACAGGCTCGTGGCAAGCGCGTGAAGACGACACCTTTCTTTTGTCCCTCTTCGCTCAAACACCGTAAAACATACTTTATTTACCAGAAAACACCTCAAATGGTTTTAAGTAGTATACATTACAACATAACAAGTAGGGATGAAAACGGAACCAAATCTACAACGGAAAATGAAACTTTTATGCGGAAATGGAAACATAACAGCATATTCCGGCGGAATGACCACGGAAACGAAAATTCCGTTTCCGATTATACAGAACTTTTGTTTTTGCTATGTGATGCTTTCCAAATCTAGCAGCCCCAGTAATTATAGTGGAAATATTTAGGCACAAGCCAAGATATGAATTAAAAATAAATAAAAGGATCAGAAACGACCATGTTTATGCCATATATACTCGCATATCATCTCCCTCTCGAGTCGTTCCCAGTTCGACATTTCAATGTTGCACTAGCGTTAGAGACGATAGTAGGTATTTTTTTAATGTCGCCAAACTCGATAACTTATGCACACTATATTATATAATCATGATATCTCGTTATATTTATTTCATCTTAGAAACTTGATAAGTTTGTTGGTTTGAATGAGTTTTCCTGCATTATTCAAGGGGTCTCTTAGTTCCGGCAAACATCCGCTTTCTGTTCCGTGTTCGCACCGTATTCAGTCCATATTTGTTTCCGACAATATTTGTTTCTGTATTTGTTTTCGAGGTTTCTGTATTTGTTTCCGCTTCCGCAAAATATATATGAAAACAAATTTGGCACCACTAAGTTTCGTCTGTATCCGCTCCGTGCTGCAATTTCAGCAAAGAGCAGTTTTGTTAGCCAAACAGTTTGGGGCAGTCAAACATTATCCGATTGAGCTCATATTTTCTGAGTATGTTGGGAACACATATGTATACTTGTCTACCAAGTTTCGTGCAGTCTGGACCTATGGTTTAAAAACAGTTCACTGATTATCGAAGAAGAGAAAAATTGTGGTTTCGCTCGTTTGTTGTAATCTTGCCTCTTGTAGTTGTTGTTATTGTTACTGGTTGGCAATGAGCTGAATTGTGTTGTAATCTCTGAAGGTTCTAGAGAAAATTATGTACCCATATTGCTCATATTGAAAATTTCGTGGACCGATTGGTACACAACCATGGGTTTTCCTCCTCAATTTGAGAAGGTTTCCACGTAAATCTGTATGCCACTTGTGCATGTGATTATATTTATATCAGCTTCATATCTGCTAATTGAAACTATCCTCTAAATTTATTGCAGGATGGTCGGATTGTGCATCTCCTCTACCTCCCATCAAATGCTCCGTCTCCTGTCTACTTGGATGTGCTCTGCTGTAGGTTTAGTGACAAACAAAGTTCTTTTTTACAGTTTGCCACATGGGAATTATCAAGAGCTTGTCATCAAGGAGCCAGTAGCCCCTCCTCTAAAGAGCTATAAAATAGTGGTGAGTGTGTGCCTTCTGCCTGTGATATTTCTCTTCACTCTTCTAACTTTACTTCAACATTCTTCTGTTCTAGCAACATTTGTTTATTCTTTGCTTTCCTAACTAACGTGAACTTAATTAAGAAGCGACGGGGACTTCTCTACTTGAGTAAGGTCAAAGTACTACTGGAAGAAAAGATTTAGCCATTCTTGATTTTATCTTTCGCCACAAACATAAGATCCCTATGGTCCTACTCAAGGTAGACTATCGCAAGTCATTTGACCTGGTCCTACTCAAGGTAGACTATCGCAAGTCATTTGACCGAGAAAGAGAAGAGTTGTGTCTTTAAGTAAAGACAGGTAAAACCATCTCTCATTATCCCCACACCAAGTTTGATTCCAGTTTTTCATTGTCGAAACAAACACAACTTCGGGAAGCAGCAATTTAGCTACTGCACTAACAAAGAGTGGATTCATAGGGCTAGTCGTTAAAATAGTTTCCTTGCATCTGCTTACCAAGACTTACGGTGGTATCTCCCTTCGAAAGGAAGACCATTTCTTCAGTTTCGGAATAGAATAGATTATTTTCTCAACATAGGTTGCGAGTCACTCTGTTGAGTTTGACTCTATGTTCTATTACTCGCTACAAAATGATATGCCACATCCATGGATGCCTACTACTATGAGATGAAATTTAATGGTAACTAAAATAACAAACCATGCATGTTTAAATAGCATACTATTCTCTGGTTAGTTTGTACCAGTCAAGGTTGTCAGAACTGTGATTCTGAATTTGACTGGAACCTCTATAATAGGATCGCAAATCGTATAGTTGTAAGAATCGTGGGAACATAACAAATGTTTGAAGTAGCCTACTATATCTCCACTATTGCGTCACTATAGTTTTTGGGCTGCCCTCCCGCTAAATCTATGCACTTTTACCCGCTAAAGTAAAAATAACGCCAATAGTTCACTAAATCCTGCTATAGCGCCGAATTAAGACTCATTTAGCTCGCTAAGCCGCTGCGGCTAGAGGATGGATGCAACTGAGTTTCATAGAAGTCATCCATCTATCATAGTATCCCTTCTTGTTTACAAATATAACACATGATGCCTGATCAATGCTTGGTTTTTATGTGTCAACATGTGTATGTCAGTTCTGTGTGTGATATATAATATATGATGCTTGATTGTATGTTTATTTATTAAAAAAATCATGACTTAAGAAAAACTTTGAAGGGGCTTATTTCCACTATAGCTTTTTGTAGCTTCTGGCCGAGCCGTCTCCAAATGGCATAGCCTGCTATTTAAAACTTTGATCATAATTGTAAAATTTGTAGGATCATCAATGTAAGAATCCTACCGACTAGAGTCATGGAATTGGTCCACTCAATTTGGATCGTGATATCTCGTAGATGCTACATGCAAGATAAGGCCCGTTAGTGATTACTTCTCGATGAGAGCTCTGTGAAAGCACCATTAACGGTTGTTGTGTCGCCCATCATTAGTGTGAGGGTTAGCCAGCCTTTGGCCAACATACTACTGACGGTTGTTCTTCATGGTTGTTCTTCACTGCACTTTCCCTCCCATCGCAGTGGATTCTTCAACACTAGTGATGAGCGTGTACTACCCGTGTCGGTAACTACCCGTTAGCACCAATGAAGAGGCCAAATCTCACATCCACTTTCACCCCCGAATACTCTCAATATCTCATTTGCGAGGTACAAAAAGGAGAAAATGTGAATGAATAACAACATACAAATTTTGAACTTGAAAAATATTCATCTATCTAGACATGATACTTGTTAAGCATTTTTTTTAGAGTGATTTTGACCTTTACTCCCTACTTTTACATTTGTGAAATCGATTACCCCAATTTTCATAAAAGCTTTTAGGTTACCCCATTTAAATAGTATGTACCCGGTTTTACCTCTTTTAAGCATTTTCGAATTCTAGTAGGTGGAACCCGCTTGCCTGGACGAGTGTCTTGCTGACTCGGTGTACAACCTGGAGTGTAGTTCCATGATAGCTCAACATATATCTATACATTGATAGATGATGTCATGGTAAAAATCTTGTGGCGGTGCAGGACCTTTGTCTTGGCCTGTGACAACCTACTGTGGCATGACGACCTATATGTAAATTCTAAATCCCACAATTATCGTAGAGTGATCATGTCGTCACAAGAGTCATGTACACGCGTATATGCAAGAAAATTCACAACACCAAGCACTACATACCTAAGTCCTAAAGCCCTACAAATTCTCAGCAACAAGGAGGAGCAAAGCATCTAATTCGAGTGGCAACTGAGTTCTTCCACCGAAGTCCGAAGACAAGGTTGGGGTCCGGTGGTTTGGTTAACTAGGTGCTGATGTACTGCATAAAAGTTTCTTAGATGGTGGTGTTTTGGTAGACTGGCTTCGTGTTGCAGCCTTTGAGCTAAAGTTTTGTTGCTTGGTCTATGTTGTTTGAGATATGTGGTAGTGTATTCATTTTTTTTGATAAAGAGCTTTATTACTTAAAAGGTTTAAGCATTACACCCGGCCTCTGCATAACAAGTATGCACATAGCCGCAAACCGAAAGTTCCAACAAAATAAAAGGTAGCAACAAACGCATTACAATCGTAGAGAGGTAAAACGACTATGCCTATGGAGGACCAATCCGACGATCAAGCGACCATCCATGGTGGATAAAAATATCTCTCGCCACTTCGTCCAGTCGTGCACATGCTTCCGTAAAGAGGCCTCTATAGAATTACTGCACTAACCATCTAGACCAAAAGTCCGAACTGATGGAAAGGGGCTAGGCAATATATTTATATTCAACACTCCCCCTCACGTCTAGGCTATTTTAGTCCTTAGCGTGGGACAGGAGCGGGCCGCAGGATCTTTTTTCCTTTTTTTTAATCCGCGTGAGCGGGGTCTCGAACTCGAGACCTCTTGGCTCTGATACCATATAGAATTACTGCACTAACCATCTAGACCAAAAGTCCGAACTGATGGAAATGGGCTAGGCAATATATTTATATTCAACAGCCTCAATACCCCGCCCGTTGTAATGTGGACCACGGACGGAGAGTACTTGTGCAACGGTAGAGTACCTACAAACGAGAGAAATCTTTATCATTCAAATTCTTGTCATTTCTACACAGCCAAAGCGATCATATAACGGCTATCACTCCCACCCTAATTACAGTTCTAAACTTTTTATCAATCCCATGTAACCAATTGCCAAACACATTTGCAACGGACTTGGGTGGATACAAGTTAGAAGCTATTTGGATAGATGACCAAATAGAACGTGCAAACCTACATTCGAAGAATAATTGGTTCATTGTCTCCTGTTGTGGACAAAAAACACACTTTGTATTTCCATGCCAGTTTCGCTTAACAAGGTTACGCTTTGTTAAAATAACACCCTTACGAAGATACCATGTAAAAACTTTCAATTTTAGTGGAATCTTCATTTGCCATATTTTATTATTATTATCATCGACTAGAACATCATAATGGACCAACGCCCTATACATGGAATCTACCGAGAACTTTCCATTCTCACATAAATTCTAGCGAAACTCATCGGGACCTTGGGTAGTTGAACCGATGTCAACCGGCCCAGCAAGGCATTCCAAGACGCGAGTCTCGGCCCGATTAAATCTCGCCCGAACGTCACATTAGGTGGTGATGACTGCATAACTATGGCTATGTTATCCCCTTTATGACGAACAATATTGTATAGTGTCGGAGGTGGTATTACCTAACCATTTGTCATCCCAGAATCTTATCTCCGATCCGTCCTTAATTTTAAATACTCCAAAGCGGAAGAAATGTTTCTTTGCCGCCATTAGGCCAACCCAAGTGAGAGTCACCAGGTTTTCAATATACCTATGATAACACCTTTATGCTTGTTGCTGAGAATTTGTTGGACCTGGGTTAGTTTATTGAGCGTCTGCCTGGTGTGTGGAAAACCTTGCATTATCAATTTTCATTGCAATGAAAATTGGGAGCTGTTGGCTCGTTCTCTCTCGAAAAATTTCCTAAATCCATACCTATGTTATGCAGCGTCAAGGTCCCTATGTGTAGTGTGTCGTCGCATGCCAACACGAGGTCCCACGTGGACAACGTCCCCACCAAAAGCTTCCATGAAAGGACATTATCAGTCCAACACAAATATCCTCTTTTGTCATGTCAGAAGTATCAAGAGTAGTACGCCTTCAAGCTATGTTCCGACCGAGCGCACCCGTCATCTGGAATGCAGAAAATCCTTAAAATAGTTAAGATCGGGAACAAGTTTTGCTAATTGGGGTAACCTGGAGAAATTTTCACTAAATAGATGTCACATATGTACAATTGTGAGGTAAAACCGGAATTCACTTTTTTTTAAACTCGACATGATTTACATGGGTTTTCATGGTAAGGACAGTTTTCACTTGATAACGAATTGTGTGGGTGCCCACGTTTGGGGTCTGCTTGTGTGTTCCAATCAAACTTTCTCCATCTTTCGTCGGAATTTGAAGGACCGGGGGTGCTCAAACAATGCGGTTTTTCCACACCTAGTTGAACCTGCATGGTTTATCTATACCATTCAATTAAGGATGGGTCGAAAATTAGGTTTTGGGGATTGCTTGAGAGACCAAATAGCTTATGCGCCCGCCTCCTAAAAGCTAAATATTACAAAAGTGGAAGTTTGCTGGATACAGTGTTTCCTGTTAATGCATCTCCGGTGTGGAAAGGAATTGAATATGGACTGGAGTTATTGAAAAAAGTTGTCATATGGCGAATTGGGAATGGAGAAACGGTGAGGGTATGGAGGGATCCTTTGATCCCACGTTCTGCGGGGTCTCGCAAACCATTATCACAAAGAGGAAATTGTCGTTTAACAAGAGTGGAACAATTCCTTCAGGTGGATGGTTCGTGGAATGAGGATTTACTAAATGAGTATATGATCCCTAAGGATGTTGAGGAAATTCTAAAGATACGGGTGTCTCCTAGATTCGACAAAGATTTTGTGGCTTGGGACTTGGAGAAGACTGGGATCTTTACAGTCCGCAGTGCTTACCACCTTGGAGTGGATGAAAAACTGAGGCCGAAAGGGATATATCCACAAGCTCTAGACCAAGTGGTGATCGGCCTGTTTGGAAGATGTTCTAGAAAATCAAAGTGCCTCAAAAAGCTAAAATCTGTGCGTGAAAAATGCTTGTTGGGGGTTTACCAACGAGGGAAACGAAGAAGCACAAGCATATGGAAGTGGACAGTATGTGCCAATGGTGTGGATGTACTGAGGAGGATAGCTTCCATGCTGTGGTTGTCTGTCCACGAGCTGCGGCGCTGTGGGATGCAATGAAAGAAGTCTGGGATATACCGGAGAAAGAACAAATAGGTCATACGGGTCCAGAATGGCTGTTTGATCTGTTGGTGACTCTGGATGATGATACAAGGGCGCGTGTTTTGATGATCATATGGAGAAATTGGCATAATCGAAATGAGATAATACATGGGAAGAAGGAGGCTCCCTTGGAGGCATCACGACTATTCCTGCAAAGCTATGTCAACTCCTTGTTGCTCATTGAAGCAAAGGACGGCAGGGACCTAGTGAAAGGCAAATCGGTCATTACAAACACTCTGAAGAAGAAAGGTCGGGGAAAAAGCACAACAGACCATGGCAAATGGCCGAAACCACCTGAGGGTTGGCTAGCGGTCTCTGTTGATCGCTCTTTTGATTCAGGACAGAAGGAGGCAGGCACGGCTGTAGTTATTCGTGATGCAAGAGGTGATTTTGTGTTGGCATCCTGCAAATACTATAGCCGTTGCTGGGATGCTCTGGAGGCTGAAGCACTTGCTTTTCGAGAAGGAATTGGGGCTGCTCTGATTTATACAGCTTAGCCTTTGGTAATCCAAACTGATTGTGCCAACCTCGCCAAGGCTTTGAAGGGAGGAAATTTGGATAAATCGCATATAGGACACCTGGTAAATGATATCAAGGAGACACTAGGGGGAGAGAGGGAGCTTATTATAGAAGTGATTCAAAGAACAACAAATAGGGTTGCAGATCGTCTAGCTTATCTATCACGAGCTGAGCATCAAACCGACTTGTGGTTGCAGGATGCTCCTGACACTCTAGCAGACTTTCTGGCTGCTGATTGTAATCCTATTTCCAATTAATAAAGCTCCATATTTATCGCAAAAAGAAAATTAGGTTTTGGGAGGATATATGGCTAGGTCAGTCCACACTCCGAGAACAATATCCGGCTTTGTACAGTATTGTATGATACAAAGGTGATACGATCACTAAGGTCATGGGAACCTCCCCACCGTTTGTTTCGTTCAGAAGAAGTCTATTTGGCCCTAGGCAAGCATCATGGAATGCTTTACTTTTGCGACTGGATTATGTCCAGTTGACACAGGGTTCAGATAAATTTCAATGGAATCTTAACAAGAATGGAAAATTCTCTGTTGATTCCATGTATAAAGCGCTAACCCAACCTGATATACCAGTTGATAATAATAGTAAGTTTTGGAAGATGAAGATCCCGCTAAAAATTAAGATATTTGCGTGGTATCTTCGTCGTGGGGTAATTCTTACAAAAGACAACCTTGCTAAACGCAATTGGCACGGAAGTAAAAAATGTTGTATTTTGTCATCATGACGAGACTATAAAACATTTATTCTTCCAGTGCAAGTTTGCTAGATGTATATGGTCAGCCATCCAGGTAGGCTCTGCCTTATATCCACCTAGTAGTGTTGCGAATATTTTCGGCAACTGGCTAAATGGGGTGGATTCTAGGTTTAAGCTTCTTACTAGGGTGGGAGCGATTACCGTTATTTGGTCGCTCTGGATATGTAGAAATGACAAGGTTTTTAACGATAAAAATTCTTCTGTTATGCAGGTAATATACCGGTGCACAGCTACGCTCCGGTTATGGTCGTCCCTTCAGCGTGTGGAGCATCGAGACCTTTTTTCGGAGGTGGCTTCGTGCTTGGAAGCTGCGGCCAAGGAGTTATTTTTCCAGCATGGATGGCAACATAATCTTCGGATCTGTCCTTCATCACCTTAGGCGTCTTTACAATTTCTCATTATGATATGTAATTCGCCTTTTATCTTTGTTTTGCTGAGACTTGTGAAACCTTTGGGGCTGTGTGCATCTTAGTTATGCAGAAGCCGGGTGTAATACTTAATACTTTTTAAGTAATAAAGTTCCCTTTATCGAAAAAAAATCTATACCATTCAATTCACATCCAACGGTGGTATGTATTTTTTATGTTTAGAATCTTTACTTCTAACAATTAATGCATATTCCAAACTTTTTTGTTAACGTGTGATCCGAATATTTTGTTAATGCATCATTCAATTTTTTTTGTGAATGAGCCATCCCAATTTTTGTATTAATGTGTGATCAATTTTTTTTGTTAATACATAATTTCATTATTTGATAATACATAATCGCAATCCGAGGTTTATTTTACAAATTATTAGGGGATCGAAATAAATGTATGTAGAGAGTTGAGAGTTTTGACTATGAAATTGTTACACAAATCTCAAAGAGATGGATGGTGATAAACCGTGCGGGTCCAACTAGTTGTGCTTTTGTATTTTTGGGTGCTCAAAGCCAGTTTGAACTTAACCCGAGGAACCGCCTGTTCGGTGGACGACGACGCGCAGAATGGATAATCCAACAAGCGGGCGATGAAAAGCCAGGTGAACTTCGCAGCCGGTTCATCTATCCGATGTATTCTCCGACCGGAGCTGCTGAGTGTCGCAGTGGCAACCACTTCTGAAGTTCTGATCGGCCTTTCGCGCGAGCACTCAGCAAAGCAATGAGCCAGAACCGAATGTGAGCATATCCTCATGGTGGTGGATTCCATATAATCTTATCTGTTCACCACATGTCAGGATGCAGTTAGCTCTAACTCTCCCTGAGGTAAAACTGAACTTTCAAGAACCTCCGAGTCAGGATCGATGACCTAAAGTGAGAATCAGGAAAGCTTGCAGGATTTCCACGTAATTTACTCTGGTCAATCTTCAACGTGAAAAGTAACAGCCATGATTTTAGAGAGGGGAAAAAGGGGAACCCATCCAAATTTACTGTGATGCTAGGTAGTAATTACCCTCAAGTTGAAACTGCAACTCCAGCATGCTGACAAGATCACACAGAAAGCAGGGGTTTGTCTCTATCCCCAAATTTGATGGTACACCGGGGACACCAATTTGTATGACTCTGACTGTCTGACAACAAAAGTCCAACATGTTCTTAGCCACTCATGTTGAAGAACACAAGGCGTTTCTGTCTTGAAAAGGAAACATCGTGCATGCCGTTCTGAACACGTGGTCCTCAATATGCAGTTTTGATTTAGTCTTTATGTGAGTATGCAAGTAAAAATATCTGTCATGTTATCAAATTATTTTCTTTTTTTTGAAAGGAATCCACACTGCGATTTCACGACAGATTACAAGAAGAAAGAACAAGAAACCGCAGAATTACAAGCCGGAGAGCAAAGCACAACAGCAGCAAGCACAGGCCACCGCTGAACCACCAGACATACCAGAAAACGAGCACCGCCACCGAACGCCGCCGGAGAAGGAGTCGCCTGGCGCCGCCAACCTCGGGAAAGAAGCATCCCACACATGTAGAGAGCCGCAAAAGCCGGCCGCCGCAAGCGACGGCACCGAGAAGCGCTGAACGAACACGACCATGCCTCCATCCCGCATCCACCCATCTTCCACCTTCCCTGCGCAGAGCTCGAACACAGCTTGCCGGAGTCGTCGTCCAGAGCACTCCAAGATCCCACCATCTCCCTCGCCACCTCGGCCGGCCAGAGAGAGTAGAATCCAGTCGAAGAAGAAAACAGGGCGCAGTCGCAGAGCAGCTCCAGCCCACACCACCATGGTCGACCAGAGAGGCTCGAGCACCGCACCAAAAGCCGACGACAGCTCCGAGATCCCAGCAGAAAAGCTCCTGTACAGGCTGAGGAGAGAACCGGCGCCAAGCACCAGCACCCCACCACAGCACCCCCAGCATCCCCAAGGCGAGGCCAGGAGCAGCCACACCGAGACGAAGACGGGAGCAGGGGACAAAAGTTCCACGAGGCCGCCATCACCTCCGCCGCAACGGCCGCCCTTGGAACACCAAACCTCACCAGATCCGAGGATCCGAGAGGAAACCACGCCGATGGCTCGTCGACGACGCCCCGCAGAGCACCACCGAGGAGGGGAACGAGCCACCGCACCTTTATTCCACAGCGCCGCCGCCCCCATCACCACACCAGCGCCGCCGGGAAACCCTAAACCAGCCCTAAGCTACACCTATCTACTCGCCGGAACGAGATCCGGGGCTTCCCCCCACCTCACAGCGCCACGACGGCACCGGAGGCGGAGGGAAGCGGCGGAATCGCCGGCAGAGCCTTGGTCGCCTTCTTTTTCGCCTCTCCGCTACTGTAGGAAGAGATAGGGTCGGGTTTTCTTCTGTGTCTGTTATCAAATTATTTTCAGTCGGATAAGTAACATTTTCATGTGACCAGTCTAAAGTTTGATGCTTCAATAAAATTGTCATGTTCCCATAAGGTTGATGCTAGACACCTGCAATTCCTAAAGTTAATTCGGCGAACCAATCGAGTGACACACTTATTCAAGTTTACAGAAGCTACCTAGGTACAACTTCATTCAAGTATATATATTTCCAAGTGGTCATTCAGATAAACCTAGGAAGAGGTCTAGTGTCGATTCCCATGCACCACTGGCAGTTAACCAAGAAAACGCAACTCTGGTCCTAATCAACCAGCATCTAATCGATCGAGGTGCTCAGTTCATGCCACTTAATTAAATTAACCCACACCAATTTATTTGGCTATATACAGTTGGCTTCGTGTCAAACCACTAGCCGTGCACGGTATAATTTAACTAAACACTCCAGTAATTTAATAATCCCCTCCAATCACCATTCATCTTCTTCCCCACAGTTACTTCCTCCCGTAAAGCACAGACAACTAATCCAAATCAGATTCCTTCCACGATACTGATGGCGGTGAGAGCCTGAGAGGTATATAAAAAGCGCGGCACCAGTGGAGCTACTGCCTGTGCCTCAATCACTTTTGAGACAACCACCACCAAATACAATATCGATTACCGAATCGATAATGGAGCACCACCAGCGGCTGCTGCATTTGTCGCCACACCAAGAGCACCTCATGCTCAGCCCCGGGTTCTTCGACGTCGTTGACCCGTTGCGTTTCCACCACGACGTCGACGATGGCTTCGTGGAGCCGGTCGCCGCGGCTGTGGCGGTGGTCGTCGATGATAGCGCCTGGATAGAGGACCTGATGCAGCTCGGCGACGAGCTGTTTGGCGGAAGCGGCGGCACCGGGGACAACGATGTCGTCGTGGACGACATGTTGGGTGATGACCTGGCGTGGCAGCAGGAGTGCGACGGCGGCTCGCCGGACGACCAGCCGGGCAGCTACGACGACGTGCTCAGCCCTGAGGGTTCGGGGGAGCAAGGCGCGGGCTGCGAGCGCAGCCGCGACGACAGCGACCTGTCGGGGACGAGGAAGAGGAGGGACCGGTCCAAGACGATCGTGTCGGAGCGGAAGAGGAGGTTCCGGATGAAGGAGAAGCTCTACGAGCTCAGGTCCCTCGTCCCAAACATCACAAAGGTAATTTACAGTATCCTCTATCTCTTGCCGTGATCGATCGAGGCACACGCACAAACAGAGACGAGTATCTGAATTTTCTTGCATCAATGATCTTACTGTCGTCGTGAATTACGACGTGCAGATGGACAAGGCTTCCATCATCGCCGACGCGGTGGAGTACGTCAGGAACCTGCAGTCGCACGCACGGAAGCTCAAGGAGGACGTGGCCACGCTCGAGGCGCGGCCAGGGATGCCCGCCCGGCGGCAACAGCAGCAGCAGCAGAAGGACCGCCTCGTCGCCGGCCGACGCCAGGGGCAGCACGGCCGCAACGGCGACAAGGACGACGAGGGGAGCAGCTCGAGAGGAGGAGGAGGCGGCGGCGCGAGGGTGACGCACGTCGGAGCCGTCCAGGTCGGCGAGGGCCGGTTCTTCGTGACGGTGGAGTGCGAGCAGCGTGTCGGCGGCGTGGCGGCGCCGCTCTGCGCGGCCGTCGAGTCCCTGGACTGCTTCCGGGTCGAGAGCTCCACCATGGGCTGCGAGTCGGACCGCGTCGTGTCAACTCTCACGCTCAAGGTATCCACAAGTTAACTACAACACGCACATGGAATAAAATCATACTGTGTGTATGATATTCGTTGATACATTATTAGGACTTGGATTTGTTTGAGAAATTTACTGTTTTCTGTGCAAATTTCGAGCTCCAGAACGAATTGTGCTGAACCGTATTCGTGTAAATATGTGCAGGTCAGTGAACCAAGGGAGGACGTGATGATCAGCGAGCGCACGGTGAAGCTGTGGGTGATGGCGGCTCTTCTCAACGAGGGCTTCCGGCCCGAAGCGACGGCGGAGATCTGCTAACCCCGTCCATCAACCGGCTAATGTTAATCAGCTAGATCTCCCGTAAAATTTCCGCTTTAGTTCCCCACGCTCCATGTCAATGTGTAGTGCCCCGATGGTATGTTACATGCCCTTATTGGTTGTTCCCATCCGTCCGATCCGTGAAAGATGGTGCAGATTATAGAACACTGATCACTCTGAATTGATCTCGGCCGTCTATTTGCATGGTTGCTCGATCAAACGGCAAATGACGAACGCTATGGTGTCATTTATCTTCCAACTTTAAAGTGCAATGAACTAACACTTGTATACATACTTTTGGTTCACATCCATGCTAAAAGAATTAGGAGCATTGTGCATACACAGTCGTTCACACCAAAACATGAATCGATGCAATTTTGCCCCTAAGTTGAAACCGCTCGTCCTCGAGGTCGCGTGGCTCGGGTTTGAACTTGGATCATTTCATGTTGATAGTCCCTACTCATGCGGGACTCTCCCAAAGCTAGTGAAAGATCGAAATGTCACCTAAAGCGAGAGTGAATAGGAGTTTTAAAAACTATTACGGTTTTGACTTGAAAGAAGTGCGGAAATAAACTACTCGTTTAGTTTCCAAACACAAAACATAAATATGTTAGGCTCAACTAAGTGCACCAACGATTTAAGCTAAACAAGAGATATATCACAAGTGACAAACAAGATATATATAACTTCAAGCTCGTCCATCACGAGGAAATTTTTTTGGGTATAGACATAGCCGAGGCATGCGGAGACGAAGATATATCCCGGTGTTATCTTCCACGAAGAAAGGTAGTCGGTTGGAGAGTTGCGGGTCACCGCGAAGGACTCCCCGGGGGCTACAAAAGCTCACCTTCTTCTCTAAGCCCCACACGAAGTACAACTCCTTTTCCTTATTGCTAGGTTTTCCTCCACTTCGGAAATGGCAAGCTCCACAACCATTTCGCAATCCCCACGAAGGAGAAGACCCGGGCCTCTTCACGATCTTCCACAAAGAGGTCACCGTGGTCACAACCACTAAACCTTTTAGGAGATCAACCTCCAAGAGTAACGAGCTCACGGACTCTCACTCGAACGAATCAACGTGGAGAACACAAATCACTGTACCAAATGCAAGAGCAAGAACACCAAAAGTGCTTAGTCATCCACCAAAGTAACAAATGTTAGGGAGAAGTGGGAGAGCAAGAATAATGGAGGAGGATCAACCAATGACTCCAAGATTTAGATCAAAAGGGTTCCCCTCACTTAAAAGAGGATATAATTGGTGGAGTTGTAGATCGAGATCCCCTCTATGTTTTCCCTCAGAAACAAGCAAGAATCATAGGAGGGGATGAGGAGGGAGCAAACTTTTTTCAATAGAAAAAATGAAGGTGAAAGATAGTCAAAAAGCTTACAAAATCTTTGCAGAAGAAGAACTTTAGATATAGGGCAAAAAGAAATCTTCCCATTGCACAATTTTTACACTGTCCGGTGCCAAATCCAGGTATTCAGGACCAGAGACCGGGCGTACAAAATAGCTCCTGGAACTACAAGACTCTGCACCGATTACGTCAGGAGTCTTACCGTATTTTGTTCCGGGATTCGGTGCCTGATACGTCTCAAACATATCTATAATTTTTGATTGTTCCATGCTTGTTATATAACATTGCCACATGTTTTTACAATGTTTTTTTTATCATTTTGGCATGATTTATGGAACTAACCTATTAACAAGATGCCCAGTGTCAGTTCCTGTTTTCTGTAGTCTTTTTGTTTCAGAAAAGCTAGTCGGGGAAGTTTCTCTGAATCGCCTAAAAAATTACGCGAATTATTTTTACATGGAAACAAAGCCAGAGCCGGGAGGGGAGCTGCATGGGGGGCCCACAGCCTATAGACGCCACCCAGCCATGGCCTAGGGCTTGGCCGCGGCTGGGGCCTGTCGGGGGAATACTTTGTGGATTAACCCGCGGCCCGTATTGATAAGTGCGACCCACTTTACTCGCACTAGAAAAGGCCTGCATGAAGACAAGCCCAATATCGCACCGCCACAAGGAGAAGAATCTAGAAGACATATCCTGGAAGACGTAAGAACGAGTTAGTCTCCAGATAGGTTCCAGTTGATATATTCCTTGTGGAGGAAGTTTCCTTTGTAACCTAGCGAGCCTCTGTGTATATAAAGAGGACTCGCAGGACTTAGAGGGGGACAAGCTATCAAGCCCTCAAACCCTAGTTAATACGGCGAGTACCGAGATCGGATCGCCTCCATTGTAACACCACATATATCATATCAATACCAATCTAGAGTAGGCAGGAAGTAGGTCTTTACCTCACATTGAGGGGCCGAACCTGGGTAAATCTGTGTTCATCTTTGTTCTTGCGATCCCAAGCTCGGAGACGATTGACTCGCGTAATCCCACACCTACGAAGTCATCCATGACATCTGACGTGACAAACCCACGACAGTTGGCGCCCACCGTGGGGCCTGCGGTCAAGAGCGTCACGTTCCGCGCAGGATCGGAATCAGAGTTCAAAGACATCGCCATCGGCCAAGTTGAAAACATCAATGGTGTTCCCTTCATCGACGACTCAGAGTGGGGACCCGAGGCAGATCACGTCGAGTTCGGGTACATTATTCCTATTGGGTCTGTGAAAATCTTCGTCGGGTCCGTCAGTCGCAGATCTATGAACGCGACTCAAGGAGGCGAATCAGAAGAGGAACTGCGGCCAGTCAGGGTCCGCGTGCTGGAAGAACTGCGACAAGTCACAGCAAAAACATCCGCCCCCGTCCCGTCAAAACCAATTTGGGAACCTCTGCCTAGCCGGGAGAGTGATGCCAAAATCGAAGAAATTGAAGCTGTCAGGACAGAACTTTGTGAAGAAGCGCAAAGGCTCACGGCGGAGCGCAAAAAACTCCAGGAAGAAGATCGGCGACTGAGGCGTTGGCAACAAAAACAGCAGGCAATTTGCACCAAGACGGACGAAGAGGGGCGAGAGATGAAGCAGAAGGTCCCCAACAATCCAGAGAGCAATGTGCACGCCGCGATCAGAATATTGTCAAAAATAGCACCGGTCGGTGACACGCGAGCTGATAAGGTAGCTCGCCGTGCTATTGTTCTACTACAAACTGCTGCCTTACAGCAAGCAAACTTGTATGGAATCACGCCCAACGAGCCGCGACATGAGGTGTCGTGGGGCGGGGAAAGATGCGGCGTGGAAGAAGTAGTCAACCCGCTAGCAGGTCTGCAAATATCACCAAGCAAGAAAAATAAGGCAGGTGAAAACTCGCAAACGCTCGAGACGACTCAACCAACCCAGTTTGAAACTGATTCAGATGAGGACTCAGCGCCAGTAAGCTCCTATTCGCTATTGAAAGGACCAGCATGCTTTGGGGAGGAAATACGCTCACTCGTTTCCCTCCGAACTTCGGTGAGTCGCAGCAAGTCACCACCTACCATAGTGATCTAGACCCCGCCCTATGGATAGAGGATTATGAAATAAACATGACAGGAATCGATGTAACTCAGGAGGTGCTCGCAACGTATTTTCACTTGGTACTACAGGGAGAAGCTAGGGATTGGCTGCTAAAGTTGCCGCCAAGGTCAATAAACTCATGGGAAGAACTGAAGGATAAGTTCATCAAAAGATTCCAAAAAGAAGGCGTGAAAAACCTCAGGCAATGGGTCCAGAAGGAGAACGAATCAACCAGCGAGTGGATAAAACAAGTCGCAGAAATCCTAGACTCCGCCAAAGATATCACAGCGCAATCTGCAGTGTAAGTTATGAGAAAGGACTGTAGATTTGAGTCGCCGGTGCATGAATTAAGCCGCACTGCACATAAGATCGATAGTTTCGACCAACTCTTGGCAACTGCCAATAAGTACGCAGAGACAGATAAGATGGCAAGCGGTTCATCACCAATCTCAGAGGAAACCGAACACCGTAAGTATCAACTAAGGGAACAGAGAAAAGACAAGGAGTCACTCCCTAATAGCGCCAAAGGGATTTTTGATAGCCCTTGCGACTTACACCGCAGAAGAGATGGGAGACCAGCGGGCCACACAAAAGCGCAGTGCCATTACTATAGGCGATGGAAAGAAGGAGATTCATCAGTCGCAACTTATAGCGGACCAATGCAACATAAGGACAAGGCGAGCTCCCACAAAAAGCCTGACACACCATAAAAAAGAAATATAGGGTAATTTCATACCGTAGATATACAAACAGCGGGCAAAAGAAGACAAATGAACAGCAACTGGAGCTGGGACCAAACCCCAACGCTGGAATGGTACCGCCGTTGGATAGAGCGATCGGTCGTTTGGAGTCGCGACGATCATCCCCTAGAAGTAAGAAATCCAGGACAGTTGGTCCTTGTTGTCGCACCACAAGTCGCGGGATACAGGCTGAACAAAGTCCTCATGGATGGAGGAGGAAGAGTAAACATCCTATACCAAGATACGCTCCGTCGAATGAACTTACACGAGCGGCGGCTACAGCCAACCAGGAAGGATATCCAAGGCATAATTCCAGGAGTAATTACTCGACCTATAGGAAAAATAACACTCGAAGTCAGCTTTGGGACTGAGCGAAACTTCCGCACAGAACTCCTAAGCTTCGAGGTCGTAGCTGTCAAAAGCCCGTACCATGCGATCTTCGGGAGAGAAGCTTATGTCAAATTCACTGCCCACCCTGCTACGTCTACCTACAGTTAAAAATACCAGGACCAAACGGCGTGATCACAGTGTTTGGAGACAGACAAAGAGCACTAGAATGCGAGGAAGCAAGCTCAGTAATCGCAGAAGACGCTTGCATCGCCAACTCCTCACACGGTCTGAGGCCATCGGTGAGCCTTCGCAGCCCAAAACGAGTCGCGTTGGGGACGCAACATGAACGGACAGCGAGACGCACTCACCAGATGGTGAATTCCAACAATACAGTCGCGAACCAGGAAGATAATACTTCAGAAATCGCTCTGATACAAAAAGAAGACAAGAGATGGCGCATATGCATAGATCCAATCTCAATCAACAACCCCAGTCAAAGAGGTCCAGTTATTGTGAGACCCTACTCTGTGCGACTAATCTCCCAAAGCAGTGAATCAGCATAAGTCGCAACTCAGTGCGACTAATCTTCCCCAACTCGCGGCAGGAACTAATCTTCCAAAGGATTTGCCCCGTACTTTGGCATGAAAAACATATCGGAGCTATCATGCTCGACCCGAGTCGCTCTTAGCGACTCAAACTTGAACCAACTAGGTGTTCAACCCTACTCCGTCAGGAGTATCAATTCGCAGCCGAGTGCGATGAGTATCAAGTATGTATGACCTGCGAGGAACAGAAAACTCGCATTAAAGGGTTTGCATCGTCTTTTGTCACACCCTGTAAGAAATTGAGTGATTATGAAATAAAGCCGGCACCCTTGACATTCAACGGTTCGTCGTTTCGCCTCAACTATCATTGAGTTGCTGAGTCTTTGGAATTTCATACATCACTAACCCTTGAGGGCTTTTTTACAAGCACAGCGAGCACAGCTCGCTACCTCAACCTTTGCCAAACGAGTGGCAATCCTTAAGTTAGAAGCGTCTTGCATTATGCGGCCAAAGTACTAGGGTGTGGCGTCAATCGAGCTTGATTGCCGATCATGGCCGCTCTCGACCCTGAACACACATGTTCCTAGGAAATACTGAGCCGCGCGAGCGTCTGCTTAATGGAAATATCATAAAAAAACTGCTTATAGGTCACAAAAGTACTGCAGTACACAAATACTTTACAAACTAACGGGCACGTTGCTATTGACAAGTCCCACATCACTATTGGATGTTTATTTCTGCTTTCGAGTCACAGGAACAGGAGCCTTCGCGGCTTGTCTTGGGGTTGGAGCGGCAGGTGTCCTTATAACCAGGGCACCACCAGACGAAGTAGAAGGACCACCAGGTCCCGAGGATGGATTAGAAGCTCGGGATGAATCAGCCCCAGTGGATTTCTCTTTCGCAACTTTGCTGCCATCAGGATTGAACTTCCCCAGATAAGAGCCCAGGTCTAAATTCTTAACAAACAGTGTGGCGTAGCCACGCATCCCCTTCCAGATGTCGAAATACTCACTCATTGGAAGCTCAGTACCATCCGCGCGCTTCTCCCGGTGATGCATGTAAAATGCATACATGCACTTTACATTTTATTACTTGATATTCCAACTTATTTGCATCATATATGGGTTATATTTATGTTTTATAATGATTTTAGGGGATAATTCACAGTTTCCCTATTTATTTGGAATTAACCCTGCAGAACCAGAAAACCCCATTTTCCATGTTTTTGACTTTCAGGGACCAAACGACGTCCAAATGACCTAATATTTTACGGGGCCCAATATTTGGAAATAAGAAGACGTACGAGCCAAGGATCCGCGAAAAAGGAAGTCCGAGGAAGAAAATAGATGGTCCCACGCGGCCAGATTCCTTGGCCGTGTGGGACCACCTCTTTTATTCCTCGTGGCTCCGATGCCGTCCGTTTTCGTCTCCGTTGCTTCGTCTTGACCTAAAAACGTCTATAAAAATAGTCCCCCGAGGAGTTTTGCGAGGAGGCGGCGGAGAAACACAAAACCACGAAACAGAGAGTCAGAAGGCTGTCGCCGGAGAAGATCGGAGGGGGGAAACGCCGCCGGAATCACCTCCGGAGGGCTCCACCCCCCTCTGGCGTGTTCATCATCAACATCTACAGCAAGATCATCTCCATCTTCTACAACATCTCCACCATCATCACCATGATGAAGGGGGAGTAGTCCACCCCCTGGACTTTGGGTTTGTGGTGGTAACTTGATCCAATCTCTCTATGTATGATCATTGTTGAAGTCCATATGATGTGCCTTGCATGATTATGGAACTATCTTTGTAATTCCTATGGTGGATATTGTGGTATGAGATGATATTATGTTATGCATTTACCGTCATGTTGGGATTTCTATGGTTTGTCATACTTTGGAGATATTCTATGATACATGTGATGGTTTGATTTATGCATAATGCCTTGTTTATCCTTGTCATGAGGTGATTGACACCACCAAGTGTGGATAGATGAGAGAGATGTGGTCATGCACACGAAATATGAATCATTGCACTAGTGTTTAGAATATTGTCCATTATGAAGTATGATGTATGTAGGTACGGGATGGCCGATGTGACAACGGCATATATATTGAGTGACATGTGAAATACAGCCCAACATCCTTTATCTGGGGGTAAAAAGGAAGAGTATGATGTGGGAGTGACAGCAACCACGCTAGCCTTACGAGGGTGACCTAGCAACACAAATGAGTACTTCTTTCAACTATGTGTTTTAGGACATGTAGCCGTCATAGAAGTTTACCATTAAAGCATGACAATTGTGTGTACTTTTTATCTATAACATGATAATCACCATAGATGGGAGAGAGGATTGAGTGAACCCATGAACCCATGTCCATTGTTCCTATAAGAGAAAACCTTTGTCTTGTCCTCTTGCATTGAAGAGGATTGGGACACTTTTACATTCTTGTTTTGTTACGTTAAACTTCCATCCATTAAATCAACCATCTTGTTCTTTAAACTTGTTTAGTGCATAATCAACTAAAACTTGTGACACTTTAGTTGTAGGGAATAGATAACTTTTCCTTCTTGCTCCTGCGGATCGATCCCTTACTTCCACATTGAGAGGTGCTACAGTGATCCCCTGCTCTTGGGGGTTATCACCCGGTCATGGCGAGCAATCTTGCCAACCTCTATTTTCTGGATAATATGCCCGGAGTAATGTCAAAACATGAGCCGCTCCGGCGCGAGCAGAGGACCCCTTCCAATCAGAGACATAGTGGGGAGCCTTAAACAGTCTGTTCAGCCAATACTCACATGAAGCTGGAGCATCAACCGCAGGGGCGATTTTTGTCATAACTTCCTGGGTTACCTTAAGGAGGCGCTGGCTAAAATCGTGAAGATATTCCAGCTGATCCTTTAAATTGGAGCGGCATACTGGAGCACCAGGCCTGCGTCAAAAAACAAGATGAGATCCAAATCAGCAACTCATGGTGTTCACCCAAATATGCATGATCAAGAGACAAAGGATTAAGGATATACCAACAAGTTGCAGGATAGCTGATTTAACAACAGATCCAAAACCCTCAAAGGCCTTAAGCAATGTGTTATATTTTTCATCTCGCGCAACGAGCTCCCTCGCATGGTCTCGTTTCAGTCGATCAATCAATTCAGATTTGAGATTCAGCCCCTCTTGCAAGGATTTTATAACTTCATCCTTCTCCATGAGTCGCTGCTTCGAATCAGCTTCGAGCTCTTTAAATTGCTCTTCACGGGAGTCAAGTTGACCTTTGAGTACCTTTATTTCTTGTGTCTGGTTTCTAATGATCTCGCTATGTTGCTCCAAGGCAGACTGCATCATTTCAGGCTTATCTAAGGACATGCCATTGCCTTTCATTGAGTCAGAGGCATCAAGTGAGGACCACTCAAGCTGCAAATAAACAGAGGAAAAATGTAAGCAATTCATAAAGGAACTTGGGGGCTGAAAACTTGGAAAAGAGAAAGAATCAACACCCTGCTAACTGACGCAAAGGTCTTGATCCTTGGGGGCTACGTTATGCTACCTGGTGACTTGAAGAAAATTGCTCAACCAGGTCGCGCAGTAAAGCGGCGTGCCTATCTCCAGCTGCGATTATGGCATCCGCAATTGATTTGGAATTATTAGTGTTTGGAAGATCAGCCGCTTCAGAAACAGGAGCTCCAACTTGAATTGGCACCCCTATACCATCGGGAGTCGCAGATGGAGCCGCGGCTGGAATCATGGCAGGAGCCGCATCGGCAATACCTTCCTCTGAGGAAGGCTTCAGACAAGTCGCGGCATCACTGGTCCCCATGTTTTCGTCAGCAACGTCGTCCTCACTCATGGTTGGCTGAGAGAGAGCAGTGAAAGAGGCAGACTTTGTATCCCCTTCAATCGTGGCCCTACAAGATATTGATAGTTATAGACTAAAATAGCAGTGTCACAGTCATAAAAGGAAGGCAAATCCTACCCAGAGGCAATACAGATGCTCCATCAGGCGACCAGAGGAAGGAGAAGATAAATCTTGCAGATCTGAACCTACTGGATAGGAAAAACAGCAGTGGTTAACAATCCTTCATGGAGACATATGAGTACAAAGAAAACAGAATGTTGCAGGGAAATACCCGAACTTGTCGAGAAGCAATTCTTCGCAACAGGCTCGGAGGAAAGTACAACACTGTCAGGCTCGGCAAGCTTCAAGGATTTGGCAACTTTTATTCCCACAAGCAACACCAAGGCCTTGCGACGTTTCTCAGGTTGCGAGGGATCTTCCGGACGCTCAGATAAAAAACGCTTGGAGGATCTACGAGGTATTTCAGGAAGCTCCGGGAAAGATGTGCCTGGATCCGAAGACAGAAGAGCATCGGCCATTTGTTGCTCCTCTTCGGAGGCGCTACCCCCAGGCTCAGAAGCAGTGCCATGTGTAATCGTTTCCTCACCAGGAGCAGCGACTTGTTCTGATGACTTGGCAGCGGCTTCTTGGCTTGAGTCGGCCTCTTCTGACGGGAGAGTCCAAAAATGGGGGTCGATCTGAAAGAAAATCAAGGTCAGAAATAATCAACTTTGAAGGAAGAATCCTAGAAGGCAAAAGTTACAAGAAGAATTACCACAAAAGGCTTGTGTTCAGCCCAGATAGGGGCAAGACCGATGGTATCATATGAGTTAATGTCCTCGTTTGTCACTCGGCGAATGAAGTTTCCCAATCTTCAGGGCAAGTATGATCAACATCATTCGCATGACAGGTGAAATCCACCATAAGTCGCAGACGGCGGCTCACGGGCAGAATTCGCTATTTGGTCCAGCAAGATATGAGATCCAATCCGGTGAGGCCATGGAGCGTCAGCGCCCTCACCTTGTCCAAAAGAATTTCGATGGATGGCAACGAAGAAGGATCGTGCTTGGAAGACAAAGAAGGGGTAGCCTCGAAAGGGAGTGGAGACCAAGGGGAAGACGAATTTCGCCCTCAGGAGCTCTAAAGCCTTCTCCAAATCCTACTGGATTGAATACCTTGGTTTTGTAATCAAGTGAAAACTTGCTGCTAAATTACATCAAACCTTACACTTGGGGTCTCCGAACGAACGTGCTATTCCACGCCATCAAGCAAGTTTTCTGGCAACGTTGCCGGGGATTCGGAAGCTTCAGCGAGGGGAGTTTCGCACGTCCTTACACTCTATTTTGTTATTGTCTTGCTTAGTATATTTTTTGTTAGTCTTGTTTTGCTTTTCGTTTGCTTTAAAACTCAAAAACACAAAAAAAAAATAAAAATTCCAGCAAGTATTTTCTTTTCGTTTTGCTTAGTTCTTGTTTTTATTTTACGAAAATGGGCTCAGCTGAGAATACTAAGTTGTGTGACTTCACTAGCACGAATAACAATGATTTTATATACACACCAATTGCTCCACCAGCTGCTCAAGCTGAGTTCTATGAGATAAAACCTGCTTTACTAAATCTAGTAATGAAAGAGCAATTTTCTGGTACTAGTTCTGATGATGCCGCCGCTCATTTAAGTAACTTTGTTGAGTTATGCGATATGTAAAAATATAAAGAAGTAGAGGGCGACATTATAAAACTGAAACTTTTTCCTTTCTCCTTGAGAGGACGTGCTAAAGAATGGTTATTATCTTTGCCTAGAAATAGTATTGATTCTTGGACTAAATGCAAAGATGCTTTTATTGAGAAGTATTATCCACCTACAAAAATATACAATTGATGAGTAACATTATGAAATTTAAACAATTTGATAATGAACATGTTGCTCAAGCTTGGGAAAGAATGAAATCTATGGTTAAAATTGTCTCACTCATGGACTGACTACTTGGATGGTCATCCAAACTTTTTATGCAGGTTTAAATTTTCTTCAAGGAATTTATTGGATTCGTCCGCTGGAGGTACCTTCATGTACACCACATTGGGCGCAGCAACAAAGCTCTTGGATGATATGATGACAAATTATTTGCAATGGCACACCGAGAGAGCTCCTAGTGGTAAGAAGGTAAATTCTGTTGAAGAAATCTCCTCTTTGAGTGATAAGGTTGATATGATTATGTCTATGCTCGCAAGTAAACAAGTTCCTATTGATCCTAATAATGTTCCCTTGGCTTCTTTGGTTGCTCAAGAAGAGCAAGTTGACATAAATTTCATTAAAAATAATTTCAACAACAATGCCTATAGGAATAACTTTGGTAATAATAATTATAAGCCATATCCTCTAGGTGGTAGTAATTATTTTGGAAATTCTTATGGTAATTCCTACAACAACAATAAAAATGTGTCCTCTGATCTTGAAAGCATGCTTAAAGATTTTATCACTTCACAAAAAGCTTTCAACAAAACTGTTGAGGAAAAGCTAGGAAAGTTGGATGTTCTTAGTGTTAAAGTTGATAATCTTGTTCATGATGTTGAGATGCTTAAAATAAAAGTTTTGCCCATTGATATTAAGGAACACAAATCTTTAAATTATACAAATTAAAATTGATAACAACATAAGGATGTTGGCCGAATTACATGCTAGATGGGAAAGAGAGGAAAAGGAAGCTGAAATTGCTGAAACTAGTAAGATTGCTAATGTGTGCACTATTTTTACCGATGATGATATTAAAATTTCAAGTGCTCATAAGTCATCTACAGTACCTAAATATGCTAATGGTAAAAAAATTGGAGTAGGAAAAATTTCCATTGCACCTATTAAAAATGAAAAGCTCTCCAATAGTGCTAATACTGCCTCTAAAAGAAGTGCTGAAATTAATCCTGATGATAATGATTCTTTTAGAGATAATGCTCCTGTTATTTTTGATGACAATGATCTTGATTTTGATAATTGTAATCTTACTGAAGTCATTAAGTTTTTACAACAGCTTGCAAAAAATCCTAATGCTAGTAAGTTGAACCTTGCTTTTACCCAACATATTACAAATGCTTTGATTAAAGTTAGGGAAGAAAAGATCAAGTGTGAATTTTCTATCCATAGAAAATTAGGAGATGCTTGGGAACAAACTATTAAAATGAAATTTAATGATTTTGAGTGCAATGCTATGTGTGATCTTGGTGCTAGTGTTTCCATTATGCCTAAAAAATTATATGACATTCTTGATTTGGAACCACTAGAAGACTGTCCTTTGAATGTTTATTATCTTGATTCTACTTTAAATAAACCCATGGGAAAAATAGATGATGTTCTTATTATGGTTAATGGTAATTATGTCCATGTTTATTTTATTGTTATGGATATAGAATGCAAACTTTCTTGTCCTATTGTTTTGGGAAGACCTTTTATTAGAACCGTTGGTGCTATCATTGATACGAAAGAAGGAAATATTAAATTTCATTTTCCACTTAAGAAAGGGATGGAACATTTCCCTATGACGAGAATGCCATATTTTGGGTCTTTTGTTAAGTCAAGTGATGATTTGAATGCCAATATTGATAATACTTGACTTTTGCCATTGTGCCTAGCTAAAAGACGTTAAAGAAAAGCGCTTATGGGAGGCAACCCATTATTTTTACCTTCTGTTTTCTTTTTGGTTTTGTTGAGTTTTGGGGGTTGTTGCCTCTGCAGCAACTCCCTTGTATCCTTTTTGTTTTGGTTTTTGTGCCAAGAATAGCCTCCAATGGGAGGAAAGTAAAAAATTTGAGTTGCTGTCCAGAAACAGATTTCTGTCCGTCACCGTATAAAATTCTAAAAAATCACAGAACATGATCTGTAGCTGAAGTTTTTTGACAGCAAGAATCTGGGTTTTGTCTAACTTTTATAAGTTTTAAGTTTTCTGATTCGAGGTGTCCTAGTAGATCGAAAAAAATCATCTTTGCGTTCTGTTCTGTTTTTGACAGATTATGTCCTCGTTTTTGCATTGCTTCTTTTACGAGCAAAGTGGAGTCTTTTATCCACGAAACATCACTTAAAACTTTGTGGCAGTATCCAATGTTTACGAACAAGTTTATGCAATGTGCCAAATGAGAATTGAAGGTGGATTATTTTGTTCGAGAACTAACCCCTCTAATCTGTTTGTGAGAAGTTTTGTGTGAAGGAAGTTTTCAAGTGTTGAGAGAACGAGGTGATGAAAGAAGATCAAGAAGGGATAAAAGTTCAAGCTTGGGGAGGCTCCCCTTGAGCTTCACTAAATATTCAAGAAGTCTCAAGCGCTAAGCTTGGGGATGCCTTGGGCATCCCCTTCTTCATCGACAATTAATCAGGTCGATCCCATGAAACTATATTTTTATTCCTTTACATAATATGTGCCGTTCTTGGAACGTCATTTGTGTTTTGCTTTCAGTTTTGTTTTGTTTTGTTTGCTGGTCATTTTCAATAATGGATCCTTGCATTCTTGTGTGGGAGAGAGACACGCTCCGCTTTTTCATGTACACTCCTGTTTTTCATTTATATGTGTAGAGTGTTTAGCTTTTATTTATCTTAGCTTTTAGCTCTTATTTTTCATGTATCTCTTGTTCAGAGCTATTAGTTTCTTGTAGTTAGGAAGTACTCTCTTGTGTTTCATGCGTATTTGCTTAGAGAGTTTGTTCAAATAAGTTGATTGGTGTTTGGTTGAAAGGGAAACTATCATGTAGGAAGTGGTAAAAGAAAGAAGTTTACATAATATTGTAGGTCATTGTCTTGAATAATTTGATACTTGTCAATTGTCTTGAGAGATGAATTATATTAAATGTTTAAACTTGTGAATCATTTACTTAAGAATGGAGTAGTGGAGAAATACCGTAAAGCTTAAATTATGACACTTGTTTTGATTGGTATTTTCTCAAAGTCTAGATATTCTTTTTGTAAAAGCATGTTTGGTTGACAAGGAAGACGGTATGAGGTCTAATGGTTATGTTTAATGTATATCTTGTGGTCATTCATGTATTGGGTTGATGATATGTGTTTGCTTGATACCTTGCTAAGCCTAAAAACTTTGTACTGAGAGGGAATGCTTCTCGTGCATCCAAATCCTTGAGCCAAATATCCATGCCATTTGTGTCCACCATACCTACCTACATGTGGTATTTCCTAGCCACTCCAAGTAAATTTTTCGTGTGCTACCTTTAAACATTCAAAATGTTATTACTCATGTTTTGTGCCACTGCTTCCAAGCTCATGAGGAAGTAGTAGTTGGGTTTGATATCTTCCATGCTAAATAAGTTATCCAAGGACTTATATGATTCATCTACTTGTCCATTAATTTTGCAAAAAGAGCTGGCAGCGGGGTGCCCAGCCCCACAAAAGATAAATTACAACTTTCACCAAAAAACTCTCCTCACATTTTGTTCCCGAGAATTCAGTAAAACATCTGCATGTGTAAACAAAGGAGATAGAGGAATGATCTCCTTGCTGCAGAAATAACGTTCCTCATGGGAACCACTCTTAAAATTTGTTTGGTATGGAAGATATCAAGAACTCTATTGCCATTCGTTGACCATAGTATGCACCACTCTAAAAAAAGAAATATTTCATGTCTCTATATGCTTTCAAAAACCAAAAAGCTCTAGCATATGATTAATCTATGCTTCCCTCTGCGAAGGGACTTTCTTTTACTTTTATGTTGAGTCAGTTTTTCTTTCCAATCTTTATCTCTCAAGCAAACGCATAGTATCAATTTTGGTGCAAGTCTACTACATTTTATCTTTACGTTTAACTGTGAAAACTTTTGTATTGACATTATCCAGTGATAAGTACGTTACAAGTTGAAGCTTTTGCTGAAAACTTAAATCTTCCTCTGTGTTGGTTGAACACCTATTTCAGAAGTATATTGCTTTGTGAGCTATCAAGTATGACATGTTTTATAATTTTCAAGTCTCCAAAGTACTATCCATGAAAAGTTCTTGTTCAGATGTTATACATGGTTAATTATTGTTTACTTCATTTCAAACTATAGACCATTGTCTTGGATCACTTTCATTCAGTTCATGTGCTTCACATTATTATTTGATCAAGATTGTGTTAGAAGCATCTGATGACCCACAAGTATGGGGGGGTGTATCGTAGTACTTTCGATAAATAAGAGTGTCGAACCCAACGAGGAGCAGAAGGTGTTGACAAGTAGTTTTGATCAAGGATCACTGTAAATACTAGCAGACAAGTTTTTAGGGGTTTTTGATATTGCAGATAAATAAAATACGTGTAAATAAAAGACAGTAATAATAATTGCAGCAAGTGGCCCAATCCTTTTTAGAGCAAAGGATAAGCCGGTTGGTTTACTTATGATGGCAAAATGTTCTTGAGAACACACGGGAATTTCGTCAAGTGTTTTCGCTTCATTACAGCTGGTTAATCTTTATTGTTTTGATAAGTGTTGTGTGGGTGAACCTATGCTAATGCACTGCCCTAACTTGAACTAATACATACTTGTGATTAAACCCCTTGCAAGCATCCGCGTTACAAGGAAGTAATTAAGATAAATATAACCACAGCCTTAAACTCTGAGATCCTACACTCCCTCATGCACCGGTTTACTAACGGGGGTTTAGGTTTCTGTCACTCCGGCAACCCCACAATTAGTAGCCGAATACACAATGCATTCCCCTAGGCCCATAAAGGTGAAGTGTCATGTAGTCGACGTTCACACGACACCACTAGAAGAATAACACCAAAACTTAAATATCAAACCATTAAATATTACTCAACATAATTCCACTACTAACAGCATGACTTCTCCCATGTCCTCAAGAACTGAACGAACTACTCACAAGACATCATATGGATCATGATCAGAGGTGATATAATGATGAATAACAATCTGGACATATACTTTAATTCACCGATAAAACTTAATAGCATCAACCACAAGTAGTAATCAACACCGGGAAAGTTTCCCCTATGAACTACACAAAGTATAACCCTAGATGTTACAGCGGAACGAAGTGGAGCGGTGGAGATGATGGTGACGACAATGGAGATGATAATGATGATGATCCCGATGAAGTCCAGCGTGATGACGATGACGATGGTGATGATTTCCCCCCTCCGGGAAGGAATTTCCCCGGCAGATTTCTCCCTGCCGGAGAGCTTTTTTCTCTCTCTGTGGTTTCCGCCTCGTGGAGGCGGCGGAATATTTCCTCGATGGCTCTCCCCGTCTTAGGGTTTCTGGGGGATGAAATACGTGAAGGGGAAGCGCCAGAGGTGGGCCAGGGCCCCCACACCCCACCACGGCGCGGCCGGGGGGGACCCGCGCCGCCCTAAGGTGTGGGCCCCTCGTGGCCCATCTCTGCCTCCCATTTTGGCTGCCTCCGGCATCTGATAAAATAGGAGTTTCAGCATAATTTCCCTGAATTGACGATCTTCAGAAATAGGGTGTCTTGACGATGCTTTTTCCAGCTGAATCCTGACTCCGGCAGTTAATTCTCCAATAACCATCAAACATGCAAAACAAGATAAAATAACATAAGTATATCATCCAAATATGAAATATATCAATGAATAGCAGTAAATTATGATATAAAATAGTGATGCAAAATGGACGTATCAGCATGTCACCACAAAAATTATCTTGTTATCATTTACCTACTCGAGGACGAGCAGGAATTAAGCTTGGGGATGCTGATACGTCTCAAACGTATCTATAATTTTTGATTGTTCCATGCTTGTTATATAACATTGCCACATGTTTTTACAATGTTTTTAAATCATTTTGGCATAATTGATGGAACTAACCTATTAACAAGATGCCCAGTGCCAGTTCCTATTTTCTGCTGTCTTTTTGTTTCAGAAAAGCTAGTCGGGGAAGTTTCTTCGAATCGCCTAAAAAATTACGTGAATTATTTTTACATGGAAACAAAGCCAGAGCCGGGAGGGGAGCTGGAGGGGGGCCCCACAGCCCCCAGACACCACCCTGCCGTGGCCCAGGGCTTGGCCGCAGCTGGGGCCCACCTGGCACCCTCCGGTGCCTCCTCGAGTCGCCCTTTCGCCTATAAATTCTATTCCTCCCGAAAACCCTCGGTACCCGATCATATTTTCCAGAAAAGTTCCGAGGCCGTCGCCAACCCTAGATCGGGAGGGTTCTGAAGCTCTTCCCGGCACCCTGCCGGAGGGGGAGAACGTCATCGGAGGCATCTACACCACCATGCCTGCCTCCGGAGTGATGCGTGAGTAGTCCACCACGGGATTACGGGTCCATGGCAGTAGCTAGATGGTTGTCTCTTCTCCTTTATGCTCTGTTGTTTATATCGTATGAGCTGCCTATATGATTAAGATCATCTTTATGTAATGCTAAATGTTGTGTTTGCGGGGATCTGATGAATTATGGAGTCATGACATTATTGTTCAGATTATTTATTCATATGTTTTATTTATGATCTTGCATGCTATCCGATGCTTGTGGATGCTTTGGCCGAAGTAATTGCTTGTATCTTAGAGAGGGTATTTATGCTAGATAGTGGGTGATTGCGTGGATCACACGTTCGTTGGGAGACCCCAAGAGGAAGGTATGATGCTGTATAGAAGCAGTTTTCCTCAGTATGAAACCAAGGTTTAATCGAACCAGTAGGAGCAAGAAATCACTTCGAAGGTTGTCAGTGGCGCGCTGACGTGGAATCTGCACACAACACAATCAAACTACTTTGCCCCAACGAAACAGTGAGGTTGTCAATCTCACCGGCTTGCTGAAAACAAAGGATTAAACGTATGGTGTGGAAAACAGTAGTAAATTGCAGAGAATGAAAAGGAACAATGTTTGCAGTTGGTTGTATTATCAGTGTAAAAGAATGGACCGGGGTCCACAGTTCACTAGTGGTGTCTCTCCATAAAAGATAACTAACATGCTGGGTGAACAAATTACAGCTGGGCAATTGACAAAATATTGAGCGCATGACAATGCATATATATGACATGATGATTACTATGATATTCATGTGGGCATTACGACAAAATACATAGACCGTTATCCAACAGCGTCTATGACTAATAATCCACCGCCAGGTTGTCATACCGAGTTCCCCGTTGGTATTAAGTTGCAAGCAACGGATAATTGCATTAAGTAATGTGCGTAAAGTAAACAAATGCATTAGACCTAACGGCGTACCCTTAAGCTAAGCATCGGTTATTTTATCCCTAGTGGCAACAGCACATCCACAATCTTAGAAGTTATTGTCACTCTCCCAGATTACCGGAGGCATGAACCCACTATCTAGCATAAATACTCACTCTTGGAGTTACAAGCATCTACTTGGCCAAAGCATCTACTAGTAACGGAAAGCATGCAAGATCATAAATAACATATAAGATAGATTGATAATCAACTTGACATAGTATTCAATATTCATCGGATCCCAGCAAACACAACATGTAGCATTACAATAAGATGATCTTGATCATGATAGGCAGCTCACAAGATCTAAACATGATAGCATAAAGTGGAGAGACAACCATCTAGCTACTGCCATGGACCCGTAGTCCAAGGATGAACTACTCACGCATCACTCCGGAGGCAGGCATGGTGATGTAGAGCCCTCCGGTGATGATTCCCCTCTCCGGCAGGGTGCCGGGAAGAGCTTCTGAACCCTCCCGAGCTAGGGTTGACGGCGGCGGCGTCTCTGGAACTTTTCGTGGATAATGGCTCGGGTATTTAGGGTTTTCGCGTCGGGAAGAATAAATAGGCGAAAGGGCGGCGGCTGCGGAGCCACGAGGGCCCCACACCACCCCACGGCAGGGGGGCCCGCGCGGCCCCATGGTGTGGGTGCCACGTGGCCCTCCTCCGTCTCTCCTCTGGACTCCGTCTTCGTGTTGGAAAAATAGGAGGTTCTGTCCAAGTTTCGTCCAATTCCGAGAATATTTCCAGACTAGCTTTTCTGGAATACAAAAACAGCAGAAAACAGGAACTGGCACTGTGGCATCTTGTTAATAGGTTAGTCCCAGAAAATGCATAAAAATGCTATGAAGTGTATATAAAACATGTAACAATTGGTATAATATCAACATGGAACATCAGAAATTATAGATACGTTTGAGACGTATCAAGCATCCCCAAGCTTAGTTCTACTCGTCCTCGAGTAGGTAAAACGATAAAAACAAAATAATTTCTGAGGTGACATGCTACAATCATAATCTTGATCAAATAATACTGTAAAGCACATGTTATGAATGAAGTGATCCAGGTCAATGGTCTATAGTTTGCTAGCAAGTAGATAATGAGCAAACAACTGAATCATATAAGCAAAAACTTTTCATGAATAGTACTTTCGAGACAAGCATCAAAGAGTTTTGCATAAGAGTTAACTCATAAAGCAATAGATTCTAAGTAAAAGGTATTTAACCAACACAAAGGAAGATTTAAGTTTCAGCAATTGCTTTCAACTTTCAACATATATATCTCATGGATATTTGTCAACACAAAGCATATAATAAGTGCAATATACGAGCATATAAAAATTGTTGCACCAAAGTTGACACTAGTGTTTGCTTCTAAGATAGAAAGAAGTAGGTAAACTGACTCAACATAAAAGTAAAAGAAAGGCCCTTCGCAGAGGGAAGCAGGGATTAAATCATGTGCTAGAGCTTTTTAAGTTTTTGAAATCATATAGAGAGTAAAAATAAGTTTTGAGAGGTGTTTGTTAATTGTCAACGAATCAGAAAATGGAAAGTACAATATGACCCCTGCCAACCAGACTTTTAAGAGCGGCTCCCATGAAGGACGTTATTTCTACCAGCAAGGCAGATCATCCCTCTTTCTCTTTTGTTTACACATGCAGATATTTCACTGTTTGTCATTGCTTGACTGATAAATCAGGGCAAAAATGTGAAGAGAATTAAGCGGTTAAAGTTGTAATTAATTGGGACTGGGCACCCCATTTGCCAGCTCTTTTTGCAAAATTAATGGATAAGCGGATGTATATGCCGCTAGTCCGGTGGTAAAGTCTGTTTGACAGTTGACATAAAGACATCCACCCCGTCCTCATGAGCTTGGTAAACATTGACACAAAATAGGAGTAATAAAGTTTGAATAGTTTAAAGGTAGCACATGAAAAATTTACTTGGAATGGCAAGGAAATACCACATATAGGTAGTTATGGTGGACACAGATGGCATGGATTTTGGCTCAAGGTTTTGGATGCACGAGAAGCATTCCCTCTCAGTACAGAGTTTAGGCTAGCAAGGTTATTTGAAGCAAACACAGGATATCAACCGACACAGCAAGGCTTATATGAAAACATATTGCAAGCATTATAAGACTCTACACTGTCTTCCTTGTTAACCAAACCCTTTTACTAGAAAATATCTAGACCTTAGAGATACCAATCATGCAAACCAAATTTCAACGAGCTTTACGGTAGTTCTTCATTAATAGGTTTTAACTACATGATACAAAAGCTTAAACATGAACTACTTGATAACTCAAAACAATTGACAAGTATCAAATTATCCAATACAATGATCTACAAGAATATGTAAGCTTTTTCCATTATACCATCTACCACATGCAACATTTTCTGTTCCAACCAAACACCAATCAATTTATTTCAACATAAACTCTCCAAACAATTATAAGTGAAGCAAGAGAGTACTTTCTTTAAAAGAACTAACAGCTCTGAATAAGAGATGCATGAAAAAGGAGCTAAAAGCATAGCAATAGCTAGATAAGAATACTCAACAAGTATAAGTGAAGAATAGGAGTATTCATATGAAAAAGCGGAGCGTGTCTCTCTCCCAATCAAGAATGCTGGGGTCCAATCAAGTTGACCATAAGAAAAATAAAATACTGAAAATAAAAGCACACAGACGCTCCAAGTAAAGCACATATGATGTGAAAGAATTAAAATATAGTTTCACTAGAGATGACCTGATAAGTTGCTGATGAAGAAGGGGATGCCTTGGGCATCCCCAAGCTTAGACGCTTGAGTCTTCTTGAAATATGCTGGGGTGATCCATGGGAGCATCCCCAAGCTTAAGCTCTTCACTCTTCTTGATCACATTATATCATCCTTCTCTCTTGACCCTTGAAAACTTCCGCCACACCAAACTCAAAGTAATTCTCATTAGAGGGTTAGTGCACAATCAAAAACTCACATGTTCTATAAGGACACAAACATGACCGTTACTTTTAACATTAGCTACTGCCACTGATGTTATGTGAAGCTCTTCACCCTAAAAAAGAATTCCACTCAACACTAGTAAAAGAGAGAATGCGAAAAATAAAAGACAGAATCTGTCTAAACAGAACAGTCCGCAAAGACGAATTTTTTCGAGGCACTTACGTTGCTCAGATCGAAAAACTTTAAACTAACGAAAGATGCGTACATATCTGAGGATCACGCACAAAAATTTCAGATTTAAATAATTTTTCTGTGATTTTACAGAATTAAAACGGTGAACAGCAGAAATCTGTTCCTGCGCAGAAATCCAAATCTAGCATCATCTTCCTATTAGAGGCAATACTTGGCACAACAATGCGATAAAATAAAGATACAAAGGAATTGTTACAGAAGTAAACAACTCCTTGACTCAAAAAAAGAAAAATTGCAGAAATAAAATAATGGGTTGTCTCCCATAAGCGCTTTTCTTTAACGCCTTTCAGCTAGGCGCAGAAAGTAAGAATCAAGTGTTTCCAAGTGATGAAGCATCAACAATCTTACGCTTAGCTCTCTTACCTTTACCCTTATCTTTAGGAAATACTTGGTTACACATAGGTGAAGAGGCGAAATTCATAGTGCCTTGGCCCACATCTATTATTGCTCCAAAGCGTTTCAACAGAGATCTTCCAAGCGTAATTTGTCCTACTCCTGCACATTCAATGACAAGATAATCAATAGATATTGTTATCCCCAGGAGTTTTGTAAATACTCCTTCGGCTACTCCTCTTGGTAATTTAATAGTATTATCACCCAAAATTATACAATCTTCGCATTTGGAAAGCTCCCAAAGATTTAAGGAATCAAAAATATCCTTGGGCATTAAACAGAATTCAGACATAATATCACAGCGAGCATGAAAAGTTTCACCATTGATAACAACTTTTACTGAGGGAACCCATCCCGATGGTTCAAAATTTACTGGCACATTATCATAGTGTTCACAAATTTGATTATACCCTTCTTTAGACCAGATATGTTTGTTTCAAGAGTGTTAAGTCTATCACTGATTGGAGGGCTAGAAATTGTAATCATTTTTTATGCATTAAAAGCTTGATCCCCATCATAACGAAGGAAATCTCCTCCTACCACAGCATCTAAAGCATATCTGTAGCAAAGAACAAGACCAAAATAAAAGCTACTAAGAAGCAGGCTTAAAGTTATTTTAGGTTCAGTTTTAGCATAAGACTCAAAAATTCTAGACCAAGCATCTTTAAAACTCTCCTCACTCCCTTGCTTGAAAGTGAAGATTTTTCCTCAGGCGACATGATGACAGGAACAGGGCTAGACATGATAACAAGACTGAAAAATAACAATTCGAAAATAAAAGTAACTAATTTTTTTGTTTTTGATAAATAAAGCAAACAAGACTAAATAAAAATAAACTAAGCAAGACAATAACAAAGTAAAGAGATTGGAAGCGTGAAACTCCCCTTGCAGAAATCCTCTTGCTCAACCTGCAACGGCGCCGGAAATATGGCGTGTGGAAGGGGAAGCAAGGAGATTTCTGAACCGAAGTGCTTCTGCTCCCCGGCAACGGCGCCAGAAAATATGCTTGATTGCGTGGATCACACGTTCGTTGGGAGACCCCAAGAGGAAGGTATGATGCAGTATAGAAGCAGTTTTCCCTCAGTATGAAACCAAGGTTTAATCGAACCAGTAGGAGCAAGAAATCACTTCGGAAGGTTGTCAGTGGCGCGCTGACGTGGAATCTGTACACAACACAATCAAACTACTTTGCCCCAATGAAACAGTGAGGTTGTCAATCTCACCGGCTTGCTGAAAACAAAGGATTAAACGTATGGTGTGGAAAACAGTAGTAAATTGCAGAGAATGTAAAGGAACAGTGTTTGCAGTTGGTTGTATTATCAGTGTAAAAGAATGGACCGGGGTCCACAGTTCACTAGTGGTGTCTCTCCATAAAAGATAACTAACATGCTGGGTGAACAAATTACAGCTGGGCAATTGACAAAATATTGAGCGCATAACAATGCATATATATGACATGATGATTACTATGATATTCATGTGGGCATTACGACAAAATACATAGACCGTTATCCAACAGCGTCTATGACTAATAATCCACCGCCAGGTTGTCATACCGAGTTCCCCGTTGGTATTAAGTTGCAAGCAACGGATAATTGCATTAAGTAATGTGTAAAGTAAACAAATGCATTAGACCTAACGGCGTACCCTTAAGCTAAGCATCGGTTATTTTATCCCTAGTGGCAACAGCACATCCACAATCTTAGAAGTTATTGTCACTCTCCCAGATTACCGGAGGCATGAACCCACTATCTAGCATAAATACTCACTCTTGGAGTTACAAGCATCTACTTGGCCAAAGCATCTACTAGTAATGGAAAGCATGCAAGATCATAAATAACATATAAGATAGATTGATAATCAACTTGACATAGTATTCAATATTCATCGGATCCCAGCAAACACAACATGTAGCATTACAATAAGATGATCTTGATCATGATAGCAGCTCACAAGATCTAAACATGATAGCATAAAGTGGAGAGACAACCATCTAGCTACTGCCATGGACCCGTAGTCCAAGGATGAACTACTCACGCATCACTCCGGAGGCAGGTATGGTGATGTAGAGCCCTCCGGTGATGATTCCCCTCTCCAGCAGGGTGCCGGGAAGAGCTTCTGAACCCTCCCGAGCTAGGGTTGAGGGCGGCGGCGTCTCTGGAACTTTTCGTGGATAATGGCTCGGGTATTTAGGGTTTTCGCGTCGGGAAGAATAAATAGGCGAAAGGGCGGCGGCTGCGGAGCCACGAGGGCCCCACACCACCCCACGGCGTGGCAGGGGGCCCGCGCGGCCCCATGGTGTGGGTGCCACGTGGCCCTCCTCCGTCTCTCTCTGGACTCCGTCTTCGTGTTGGAAAAATAGGAGGTTCTGTCCAAGTTTCGTCCAATTCCGAGAATATTTGCAGACTAGCTTTTCTGGAATACAAAAACAGCAGAAAACAGGAACTGGCACTGTGGCATCTTGTTAATAGGTTAGTCCCAGAAAATGCATAAAAATGCTATGAAGTGTATATAAAACATGTAACAATTGGTATAATATCAACATGGAACATCAGAAATTATAGATACGTTTGAGACGTATCAGTGGGTTCATGCCTCTCTTGTCTGAGCTCGAGTTGACAAAAACGATTAAGACTTGAGATGTGCTGTTGCTACTAGGGATAAAACAACGGTGTTTATTGCTTTATGTTGTTTACATTGCTTACATTACGCACCATGCTTATTGCAATTATCTGTTGCTTGCAACTTAATACTTTCGGGTGACAGGCTGGATAGCGATCCCGGGTGGATTATTAGTCATAGATGCAGTTGGATAATGGTCTATGTATTTTGTCGCAATTCCAATATTAAATGAAACGAAGAACTTTGTGTCATGATAGTATTGTGTTGCGCCCATGTTTGTCAATTGCCTCGCTGTAATTTGTTTACCCAACATGTTTATCTTTTGGAGAGACGCCACTAGTGAACTGTGGACCCCGGTCCTATTTTCCTATATTGTTTACAACCGTCTAATAGCCTTTCTAAGTCGTTTTGCTCGCTGGTCATTTTTGCTCTTACAATATTTTACACACATACATTTAATTCTTTGTGTTCAGTAAGCCGGAGAGATTGACAACCTCTCTGTTTCGTTGGGACAAAGTAGTTTGTTCGTGTGTGCGCAGGTCCACGTCAATTATCGTAAACGGCGCCGTTGACACCTCTCTAAAACCTTCTCCAAATCCTACTGGATTGAATACCTTGGTTTTGTAATCAAGGGAAACTTGCGGCTAAATTAAATCAAACCTTACACTTGGGGTCTCCCAACGAACGTGCTATTCCACACCATCAGTGCCACACCCGGAAAATTTCAAACCTGAGACCGAACCGGCAAAATAGAAAAACCACTCATACGAAAAACACAATATCTTGAGAACCCGGAGTCCGTTTTCGATGAACTTGGGTTTGCTTTGAAGCTAACAACAAGCTCTAAATCCTTACGTAGAGAAACATCAAATTGAAACAAATGGGGAGGAAACCAAACAGGGTTAGATTTGACCTCTCTATAAAAGAAGAACCGGTAAAACCTCCAACACCAAAAAAACGCGATAAATTTTCATACGCAATCGCTTTTTATGAAGTGAGATTTTCATGAATATAACCACAGGTTATAAAAAATCACATGTGGAGAAAAAAAATATAATGTCAAAGATGGAAAGGTTTGAGCTTACTATTAAAGATGCGAACAAGCTATACACCCGAGAGCCCCCTTGATAATACCACTGTCAATTCTATAACCCGGTCTCCCAACAACCAACTTGAGACCTGTAAAATAGAAATATATCAAGGTTATACCTTTGTCTTGTGCATTACACTTGAGATAGATGATGACGATCATGCCCGCCTCAAGATGGAACACCTTTGTTGATTTCATTTGCTTGGTGAAGACTTGAAAATTGCTCCTCCACACTCCATTGTGGGAAAGGCTTATTTAGAAAAATATGTACATGTCCATAACACAAAACGGACGACAAGTTTCAAGCATGTGATTTCCGAGATGCCCATCTTGAACTTGCACTTGTCAGCCTTGATGACGATCACACTTGATGCCAATTTCTCATGGGTTATAAGAAATCTTCCTTTTGATGCAAGCCCATGGGAAGATACCACAAGATCACTTGATCCCACTTGGTACATCATATATGTTTTGTGAGTTGATCAACTTGGATCCAATCTTTGTACTTTGTCTTGATCAACCTTGTATCTTTTTTTCTCACTTCATTATGATGATGTCGGTAAGCATGGATGCTCACACAATCTTCATTTATCCAAGACAAACTTGACAAAGGCTCAATTCTCACATGACGATTCTTCATATCACACAGTGAACACCACTTTTGCCATCACTTGATCTTGTTCATGCTCTATCACAATATATTGAGATGCACAATGAATTATTCACTTGCTTGCATGCTCCAAGCCTTGGTAAACTAGGGTTCAACACATGAGTGCATCATGACCTAGACTTAGAGCCATATGTTGAATTCTTCCCTTGAAATAAAACTCTCAAGATTTTGATCACTCATGGTGAAAGGATCGAGTAGGTTGTCTAGAGGGGGGGTGAATAGGCAACTACAAATTTTATTTTTCCTTTAACAAATTAAGGCTTTGCTCAAAATATAAGTTCTCTAGATATGCAACTAGGTGAACGATCCTATATGATGAGCAAGACATAAGCTAGCAAGATACAATTAACAAGATAAGCTAGCAATACAAGTAAAGGTAGGTTAAGAGATAACCACACGGTGACGCGGAGGTGTTTCACCGAAGTTCACTTCCCAATGAAAGCTACGTCTCCGTTGGAGCGGTGCGGAGTCACAAAGTGATCCCTGAATAGTCGTGATATGGCACACCGTGTCTCCCTCGTGTTATCCTCCAATGAGGAGATCCACAAGCCACTATATGATGCCCTCGAGGTTGGAAACAAACCTTTACAAGGATAAGGCACACTCCACAACCAAATTGGAGGCTCTCACCAAATTCCCACGGCTCCCAAAGCCATAAGAATCACAAGACCGGGCACGACTCCACAACTCAATTGGAGGCTCCCGGCTAGTCCCCGCGACTTCCAAAGCCACAAGAACGACCACGACCGTCTAGGGTTCCAACGAACCCAAGAGTAACAAGTTCCTCAATGGAATGGATGGGGAAATCAAATCGCTTTGGTGGAAGTGTAGATCTAGGTCAACTCTCCCAAGTCCTAAAAGGACAAGGTGTTTGAGTGGGTAGGGAGAGAGATCTAGGAAGATGAAGCTTGCAACAATGGGGGGAAAAGATCCTGGTCGGGTACCTCTCTTGGGGAAGAAGAGTGCCTTATATAGGTTCACAGAAAACTAGCCGTTTAGACAGAACCCGTGTGGTCCGGAATGGATCCAGAATCCATCCGGAATTCCGGATGTTCAAAAAAATCCGGATATCCACCAACTGGATTCCGAACCAGAATCTGGAACATACAGTACCCAGAAGGGCTGGTCCGGAACCAGTTCGGAATCAGTCCGGAAAATTCTGACTCGTTCGGAATTCCGGATGAATTCCGAGCCACTCGGAATTCGTCCAGTTTGGCCTGTTTTTCTATAGATCTAATTCCTGTCTTTTTCCACCAGTGTTGTAGGAAGGCTGAGGGATGTCAAATAGGGTTTGAGAGCAAGATAGATGATTTCCCCAAGCTTTCCAAAGAGTAATCCCTCTTGATAGTACGACACCCCTATGACTAAATAAATTGAGTCTTCGGGACACCGGCTTGATCCTTTTTCTCCCTTTTGAGGGGTCAACCACTGCCATGTGCATTTCATCAACTGTACCTACAGTACTTTAACACACGGTAAGATCATCACTTATGTTGTTAAACACCCAAAACTAGATTGGGAGACGTATGTCCTTTCACATGGCTTAACACATAAAGTTAGAGCGAACACCATCATCATTTCTCATTGATAACACCATATTCATCTCTTCAAATTGATGATCTTGATGCCTCAAACAATATATTTGTCTTCATGGCATCCAACCTTGAATCCAACACATGGATTTTATATCATTACATATCGAAAATCCCTTCAAATATAACTCAATGAAACCATTAGTCCATAAGGATTGTCATTAATTACCAAAATCACACATGGGGGTTACATGCACTTCCAGCTAGGAGGGGGTCTTTCGGTCGTCTCCGTGCAATCGAGCTGTCGGGGGGTTACCCGCGGGTAGGGTAATGATGAGGTAAAGACATGTAAGGTTAAGGCAGTAAGCTGTCCGAGGTGACGATTGAGCAAGGACGCAGGAGGCGTCATCCGACGTAAGGTGTACGTCCGAGGTATACTTTCCGAGGTATATCCTCCGAGGTATCAACCTCGGGGCAGTCAGCTAGCTACCACAGGAATAAGATATTCTCCACCGAGGTATAGGATCAGGAGTGTTATCCGAGGTTGGCAGCAAGGATCGAGGCATGTCAGAGAGGTCACGGGTGCCGCAGAGCTCGTAGCCCGAGGCTTCAGAGGACGGCGAGGTCCGTCCACGGGATTCCCGGAAGCTCGGGGGCCTAGGAGCTGACTTGGCCATTTCGGGAAAGGTCTACAGGCTAGACCTCGGCAGGCTACTGAAGTATGACCGAAGAGGAAAGCTAGGCCTGGCTGGCCTGACAGTCCGGCCGTTGGGCTGGCAGGAGGCAGAGGCTTGTCTTCTACCTTTTGGCCATGCCATTGTCAGTTGTAGGCAGGGGTAAAAATGTACTTCGGCCTGTGTATATATGCGGCATCTCTACCTCCAGAGAGGAGAGGCACAAACCCTAGCTCATTTCCCCCTTCGTAGTTTCACCTTCTACCTCGAGCTCTCACTTTGGTAGCAACATACAGCTCGAGGAGCACCTTGTACTTGAGAACCACACTGATATATTGAGAGAGGCAAGGCAGGAGTAGGGGTTTTACTTCCTCACGAAGGCCCCGAACCTGGGTACATCGTGGTGTCTTTTGTGTTCTTGGCTTTCTTGGTTTCTTGTTCATGTTCTTGTGGTTTCTTGCATGTTCTTGCTTGTGCACGTCTTGAGTGCATAAACCCTCCCCGGATTCCCCCAACGACCGTTCGGCCCCAACTAAGCCATACCCATGGCATCTGCCGTGATCCCACCACGACAGTTGGCGCCCACCGTGGGGCAGATTGAGGCGTTGGGTGGAGTTTCCATCCGGACGGGCTCCTCTGGTGTGTTCTTTCTGGCCTTGTTACCAAGATCGGCGAGTTCGCCTTTGTGAGCGACAATGCGGGGTGCTTCGCCGGCAAGCCTTTCCCCACCGATGGTTTCCTCATGATGCTCGGCAGCTTCCCCACTTACGTTGCTGTCGAGGTGGTTCGCGAGTACCCGGAGCAGGTGCTCGTGGACGACGAAACTCCTCTCCTGGCGGCTTTGGGTCGGCGTGTCACTCGCCCTCCGAGGTGTGTGGAGGTGATGATGGCTGGTACCAGGCCTGCAGCTAGCAAGGCAGATGCTGGCAAGGTCGCGCTAGCCGAGGTGGAGGCGACGCCAACCGCGCTGCCTGAGAAATCAGGTCGGACGGCGAAGTTTCCGTACGAGAAACCTAGTCAGAATGAGCAGTTGGGCATGCCAAGGGAAGAAGTTCCCTTAGAAGCTATCGTTGATAGGTTAGCTCGGCCACTCGCAGTAGAGGCAAGTGTGGAGCATACGGTGGCCGGGTTAGAGGCAGAGCGCCAGAGGGTGCTGAGAGAAGCTCGGTTGCTGGCCGAGGCTAAGCAGCAGTTCGATATGGAGCAGAAGGAGTACAATGCTGCACATGGTATAGAGGATGGTTTTACTCCGGTTGTGCGGCGTAAGAAAGCTGCTCTGCTCAACCGAGGCAAGGACCTCTATGGGGATGGCTAGGGCTGCAGTCTCGGGCTCGAGTAAGGCAACAAGTAGCAGGTCGGCTACTGGTAGGCCGGTGTATAGTTCACCAGCTAAGAACCTTAGAGCAGCCGAAGCAGTAAGGGCCGGGCTATCGGAGTTGACCGGAGATGCATGGCGTGAGCAGCAGAAGCGGCTCAATGAGTTAGTGCATGTGGCCAGCAAGCAAAATGAAGCCCTCCGCAAGGCCGGGCTTGGCGGTTCGCAGGCGGTCCATTCGATTAGGCCAGTTAGCCAGGGGTCCAAGGGGCAAGCCTCGTCTCCACACGTCGGAGGAGCCGATCGTGCCCGGAGTGTCACTTCAGGTCGGAACAAGGAGATGCAGCTGCAAGTGTACGATCCGGTGTTAGCTGGGAAGCAAAAGGTCGGCAACGCTAGCCGAGCCAATGGAGACCCCGGCCCAGGTGATGCAAGCCGAGCTAAGGGCCGTTCAGCTCAGGGAAATCAGAACGGTGGGCAAGCAGCGTCGGCTGGCCGAGGTAAACCACCTCAGCCCCCGAGGCATCAGCAGCAACCCCGGCCGCAGGAGCAGTATCAGCAAGAGCCGGAGTATGTTCCGCAGCCGAAGAACGTCGGTCGAGGTGGCGACCGATATGATGATGGAAATTCAGCCATGGAGCGGGCTGGATTCTATAGAGTGGATGGTGCATTGGGAGAACGTATCGGAGCTCGGACGTTGCCTACAGGTGATGCGCGCTACAAGCTAGATCGGATTTACATGTCCGAGAATTGGAGGAGGAAGGCCCTCCTGGTCCGGCGTGTTTTGGACCTCGGATCATGAAGGAACCACCTCCACCGGTGTCTCAGTTTCAGTTGGGTCGGAGTACCAGGCCGTACAATGGGAGCACCAAGCCGCAAGATTGGCTAGCTGATTATGTTTCAGCAGTATACATTGCGGGGGGCAATCGCCGATGGGCGGTCCGGTATCTCCCGCACATGTTGGAAGGTCCTGCTCGGATCTGGCTGAACAATCTGCCGGAGAATAGCATCGATTGCTGGCTGGATTTAGAGGAGGCATTCAATAGCAACTTCGCCAGCACTTACAGGAGGCCAAACCGACCTCAGCTTTTGCAGGCGTGCAAGCAGGAGGACAATGAGACTGACCGAGAATTCTTGACTCGGTGGAGCAATGTTCGGAACTCCTGTGAGGGAGTTATCGAAGCACAGGCTATAGCGTGGTTTGCTGATGGATGTCGGTATGGTAGCATGTTGTGGCAGAGGCTCCAGAGAGATATGCCAAAGACTCTGGCCGAGACGATTCGGATAGCTGATTCCTATGCCCTTGGCGATCCGATGCAGCCTCTGCTGGATGGGAATGCCCGGAACAGGAGGAATCCGATGAACAACCGCAACAACGGACCGAGGTTTGATAACCGTCAAGAGTTCGGGCAGAAGAGGAGAGAACCAGATTTCCAAGTCAATGCTGTAAACCCAAGTCAGTCCGGACCTGGAGGCGCCCAGAAACCGAAGACTGAGGGTCAGGCGTGGACTCCGAACCAGAACCAGAATCAGGGAGGTGGTGCGAAGCAGTGGCAGGAGGCCGGACCACCTGTGACTTACGAGTCATTGGTGAATGGACCATGTATCTATCATGGCAGGAATGGCAGAACACCCAACCATACCACTCTGCAGTGTAGTTTTCATCACCGAACCGCTGCAGAAGGGGCGAAAGCTGGGGCAAACCGGAGTGGGCCACCGAACCAATGGCGTAGACCTCAATATCCGAACACGCAGCAGCAGCATAAGCCGACCATAGCGGCGCAGAATCAGAGCTTAACCGGAGCAAATTCAACCCCGGTGCATGCGGCCCAAAACCAGAAGACGGTGCAGGCGAAACCGGTGAATGCAGTGAGTGCCCAGGGCAACAACAACAACGGTGGTGCCGGCCAAAGCCAAACGTGGTCCTTTGAGAATCAGAGGTATGAGAACCCCGGTAATGATTATAGGGAAGTACATCAGAGCTACGTGGTGTTTGTGACTGAGTCAACTGATAAGAAGAGTATGCTGAGGCGTGCCAAGGAGGTGAATGCAGTATCTCCGGCGGTGGTGAAATACATGAACTGGTCCGAGCAAGAGATCACTTGGAGCAGGCAAGATACACCTCGGATCATGCCGAGCCCTGGAAACTATGCACTGGTGGTGGATCCGACGTTTTGTGGGCCGACCAACAATGTGAGATTCACCCGAGTCTTGGTGGACAATGGGAGTGCCATAAATATCATGTACCGAGACACAATGGTCAAGCTGGGATACTCACCGAACCAGTTGCAGCCTAGCAGCTGTACATTTCACGGTATTGTGCCCGGGGTCTCTTGTGCACCTATGGGAAAGATTTGGGTCGACGTGGGTTTTGGTACCCGAGATAACAGCCGAGTTGAAAGTCTTGAGTTCGAGGTTGTGGACTTGCAGAGCCCTTACCATGCCTTGCTGGGAAGGCCAGCCTTGGCCAAGTTCATGATCTCCACTCATGTGGCTTACCTAAAGATGAAAATGCCGGGGCCCAAGGGAATAATAACCATTTCTGGTGACTACAAGAAGGCTATGCAATGTGCCTCGGCGGGATCCAGTTTAGCCGAGTCCTTGGTGATCGCGGCGGAGAAGAAGCAACTTCAGAAGGTGGTGGCAATGGCGCAGTCTACTCAGCTCGGCATGTCCGGACTAATTACTCCGGACATGAGCGCTTCATTCGAGGTGCCCAAGGAGACCAAGAAAATCCCGCTGGACTCGGAGAACCCGGAGCGTTTCGCCATCATTGGTACTGGCATGGACGAGAAATAGGAAAGCGCGCTCTGTCACTTCCTCCGTGAGAATCGGGACATTTTTGCATGGTCGGCTAAAGACCTGCCAGGTGTTCCGAGGGAGTTGGCAGAGCACTCTTTGTTTGTTCGGCCAGAGGTGAAACCAGTGCGTCAACCGACGCGGCGGCTCTCAGATGACCGAAGAAAGGTGGTACTCGAAGAACTGGCGAAGTTACTGGCTGCAGGCTTCATCATGGAAGTGCTGCATCCGGACTGGATATCTAATCCAGTCCTCGTGGAGAAAAAGAAGGACGAACCGGCGGTAGTCAAGGTGTGGCGCATGTGCATTGACTTCACCAACCTGAACAAGGCGTGCCCGAAGGATCCCTTTCCTTTACCTCGGATTGATCAAGTGATCGATTCTACGGCTGGATGTGAGCTGTTGTCTTTTATTGATGCATATTCTGGTTTTCACCAGATCCCACTGAACACTGATGATCAAATAAAGACTGCCTTTATTACCCCGTACGGGGCGTATTGCTATCGTGTCATGTGTTTCGGTTTGAGAAATGCCGGGGCAACTTATCAAAGGTGTATGCAGAAGTGCTTACATTCTCAAATGGGCAAGAATGTGCAAGTGTATGTCGATGACATTGTTATCAAAACTAAAAAGAAGCATACTCTCATCGAAGACCTCGAAGAGACATTTGCAAATTTAAGAAAGTATCGGTTGAAACTTAACCCGGACAAGTGCACCTTTGGTGTCCCGGCTGGAAAATTGCTCGGTTTCCTCGTATCGAGCCGAGGTATAGAAGTTAACCCGGCTAAGATCCGAGCTATCGAAAGAATGAAGTTGCCGAACTGTTTAAAAGATGTGCAGAAGTTCACGGGATGCCTTGCATCTTTAAGTCGGTTTGTAAGTCGGCTAGGAGAAAAAGCCTTACCATTGTATCAACTTATGAAGAAAAGTACCAGTTTCACTTGGACCCCGCAGGCGGACGCGGCGTTCAATGAGCTGAAGAAGATGTTGTCCACTGCTCCGGTGTTGGCATCCCCTTTGCAGAATGAACCGATGTTGATATACATTGCGGCTACAAACCGGGTCGTAAGTGTTGCAGTGGTGGTGGAGCGAGACGAAGGAGGCAAATCGGTGCAGAGACCAATCTACTACCTGAGCGAGGTGATATCCACGTCGAAGCAAAACTACCCCCACTACCAGAAGATGACGTACGGAGTATACCTGGCGGTTAAGAAACTGAAGCATTACTTCCAAGAGCATCCCATGACGGTGGTATGTGATGCTCCAATCTCGGAGATCATCGGATGCAAGGACGCAACTGGGCGAGTTGCCAAATGGGCGATCGAGGTATCTCCATACACTCCGCATTATGAAAGGCGAGATGCAATCAAGTCGCAGGCGCTGCCGGACTTTTTATGCGATTGGGCCGAGATGCAATATGAGCCGCCCTTGCCGGACTATAATTATTGGAAGATGCACTTTGATGGGTCCAAGACCAAGGTCGGATTAGGTGCCGGCGTAGTCCTAACCTCGCCGAAGCAAGACCAGTTGAAGTATGTGCTGCAAATCCATTTCTCGGCGTCGAACAACGTGGCGGAGTATGAGGCCCTGATCCATGGGCTCAAGGTGGCAAAGGAGATAGGTGTCCGGCGTATAGAATGCTTCGGCGATTCAGCTTTGGTGGTGCATCAATCCACCGGCACTTGGGATGCGTTGGATGCGAACATGGAGTTGTATCGGTTTCATGTGCAAAAGGTGTCTGGGTTCTTCGAAGGATGTGAGTACAAGCACATACCTCGGGGGGAAATGAAGCCGCCGACGTATTGTCCAAGCTCGGTTCATCCAAAGAACCGGTGCCACCGGGGATAGCGCTGAACCATTTGAGAACTCCTTCAATCAAGCCCTCGCCTGACTCCGAGTCAATTTTCTTACCGCCAAGTTCGGAGTCTGAGCCTATTCCTATGGAGGTAGACGTCGGATGCGTTTGGCCGGACTCGGGGACTGCTTCGCAGTATCCGAGGACTGATGGAGCTTTTCCTATGGAGATAGATGATGGGAACTTCGGGTCTGACCCGGGGACTTCGCACCAACACTCGGGGACTGGCCGAGCAATGGTGGAGGAAATCATGAAGGAGATCATGGCGACCGAACCAATGGAGATAGATGAGAGGCTTTTTCCTCTGCATCCAGTGCCGGAATGGGCGGAGCAGATCATGAACTTCATAGCCGATGGAAGTTTGCCAAGTGATACAACCGAGGCAAGGAGAATCCAGAGGAGAGCTAAGGGATACACCATCATCAACAAGGAGCTATACAAGAGAAGTGTGACCGAGGTGTTGCAGAGGTGTGTCGAACCAGCTGAAGGCAAGGAGATGCTTTTAGAAATCCACCAAGGAGAATGTGGACATCATTGCAGCACAAGAGCTCTGGTGGCCAAGGTGTTCCGGCACGGGTTCTATTGGCCCACCGCCAATGCCGATGCAGAAGATATAGTTCGGAAATGTGAAGGGTGCCAAAGGTTCGCCAAGCAGCAGCACATGCCAGCTTCGGCGCTCAAGACCATTCCTATCACGTGGCCCTTTGCAGTTTGGTGTCTGGACATGGTGGGAGAATTCAAGCCAGCCCGAGGCAATATGACTCACATACTGGTGATGGTGGACAAATTCACTAAGTGGATCGAGGTGAAGCCAATCCGAAAAGTGGATGGTCATACGGCGGTGACCTTTTTGAAGGAAATAATCCTGAGATATGGATATCCTCATAGTATCATTACAGACAACGGCACGAACTTTGCTGTCGGAGAGTTTGCTCGGTTCTGCATGAGTAAGGGAATTCGACTTGACGTAGCCTCGGTGGCTCACCCACAGGCTAATGGGCAAGTAGAGAGGTCAAATGCATTGGTATTGGCCGGAATCAAAGCTCGGTTGGTAGAACCACTGTTGAAAACACCGGGGTGTTGGATCGATGAGATACCAGCAGTTCTGTGGGGTCTAAGGACCACACCGAACAGATCAACTGGCTATACGCCATTTTTCATGGTCTATGGGGCCGAGGCAATGCTGCCAACCGACATTGAATATGATGCGCCCAGAGTGGCAATGTACACAGAAGCCGAGGCTAAAGAAGCTCGGGAAGATGCTGTAGATCTGCTCGAGGAAGCAAGAGAATTGGCCTTATCTCGGTCAGCAATATATCAGCAGGGTCTCCGACGTTATCAAAGTCGGCATGTAAAACCCCGAAAGTTTAATGAAGGAGATCTAGTGCTGAGGCTTGTTCAGCGCAGCAAAGGTCGGCACAAGTTGTCACCTCCATGGGAGGGACCATACATTGTGAGCCGAGCTTTGCACAATGATTCGTACTATCTTATAGATGCACAGGAGCCAAGGGGAGATGGGCTGGATAGACCCGATGGGAGCTTCAGCGTCCATGGAATGTAGCTCTACTCCGACCCTTCTACTGTTGAAGGAAGTAATGTATGTACCTCGGCTGATCTTTAAATAAAAACTTCGGCACCTCGAGAGTGAGCTCGGGGACTGCCTCGCTCTTATGATTGCATGTTTCTTTTTGTTTGTACTCTTTCTTCGTTCGTATGCCGAACTATTTTGAACCTCGTCTCAAACTTCAAGTACTGTATGCTATGTAACTAATCTTGTGACTCGACTGACGAACGCCAGCATGGCAGTCAAGAGCAAAGACGAAAGAACATGGGAAACATGAAAATGAACTCGGGGACTCGGTCCAAAAAGACAGTTCGGCATATGTCGTTTACTAACCCCTGTTTTTACTTCTTTTTTATGTCGGATGACTTTGAAACATACCTCGGAATTTACCAAGTACTGTATGCTATGAACAACAATCTTGTGACTCGACTGTCGAACGCCAGAATGGCAGACAAGAGCAAAGAATGCCAAATATAGTAAACACGAAAGTAAACTCGAGCAATCATTCAAAAGGATTCGACATAAAGCTTAGAAAAGCATGGTTCGAATGAGCATGATAGTAATAGAGGTAGCAAAGGAACTACTTAAGTTTGATTACATCTGCGTCCCGGCATACCGGGGATTTAATGAAGTTTTTTGGCCAAGCATAAGTTCAGGTCGAGGCATCAGGAATTACGTCGGCAGCAGCCGATGTAGCAGGGATTTCGTCCGGAGCCGAGGTAGCCTGGGAAGTGCTGGCAACGTCGGCAGTAACCTCGGCACCAGGTTGTGGAGAAGCCTCGGTTTCTGCTTCGCGGGTTTCACCGCCGTCACCTTGCTCGGCCTCGACGTCGGATTCTGTTTCGTATTCCTCGTCTTCTGGCTCGTAATCCTCGGCGTCGGAGTAGGTGTCTCCTTCGCTCAAGTTCTTCGTGTGGCATATCCAGCAAAGTAGTTGGCCATCTTTTGGCGGCGCGCGACAAGGATCGGGTCGGACGACCAAGGGAGCCTCGCCGGAGAGTGTTCATCTTCTCGAGGTCGATCTTCTCGCACCAAGTCATGATAAACCTGAGAGCGGCATCAGCTCCAGCGCGAGCTGAAGATGAGCGCCACTCTCGCAATCTTCTTTCGGTGTCGCGAAGCTGGGCGGCGAGCTCGGGCGTAGATTTGGGAGCGTCGGCAAGAGGCCATAAGGCTCGGAAAGCAGACGCACCTGCATCAAGAAGTTCCGACCCAATGGTTTTCAAGGGATTGATCCGAGCCTTGATGGCCACGATGTGGTCCTCAACGGTCCAGACGGGGTTCGTCTCCTTACGCCTCTCCCTGTGCCGAGCAGTGATACTGCGGGCCGAGACTTGGGTGTAGGTGAAATGCTCTGCAGAAGGATAGCATGTTAATAATGAAAGAGATAGTTCGGCAAAGAGCCGGTATTGTTGAGGACAAAGCAAAGCTAAGGGGGCAAGAAACTTACCGTCCATCTCGCGGTTGATAGTTTGCAGCGTCGGGAGAAACTGGTTGACCTGCGCTTGCAGAGCTTCCAAAGCCTCTGTGGCCGAGGTGGCGCGGGTCTCGGCTAACTGGAGCGCTTCCTGGTGATCCTTGGCGGCATCCTCCCGAAGTTTCTTCTCTGTTTCGACAACACTGGCCTTTTCCGCCTGCAGCTGCTCTTTTTCAGACGTCCGCAGCTCAGTGATGCGCTTGAGCTCCTTTACCAGACGAGCTACTTCGGCTTTCTCTTGTTGTAGCTTCTCGTCCAAAGAGTTCTTTTCTGCAAGGACGGCCTTGTGCTCGTCGTGGAGTTTCTTGTGGTCAAACAAGAGGGTATGAAAGATATCCGTGCGGACGTTCATAGTATTCTGCAAGGAAGAAAAACATAGCTCGGTTAGAAAGGCTATACCTCGACAAGAGTCTCGGGGACTCGGAGTCAAATCATTGGGAAAATGTTGCCGGGGTATGCCTCGACAGGAGTCTCGGGGACTCGTACCCGAGGTGCATGCTAAAGTAAGATAAAATGGTTTGGATACGTCGGATGAAAATGGAAAGTTGAGATTCAAGCCAAACAATTTTAACTCCGGCGGAGCGTCAATAGTTTACCTCGAATCTCGGGGACTGGGAATGGTGGATATTAGATGAGATACTGCATGAAAGTAAAGAGAATAGGACTTACGTCGATGTTTTGAGCAGCACGCAGGGCAGCAGTTTGTAGATCATATACGCTTCGGCCGCAGGCGCTGTTTCCCGCAGGATGCTCAGCCACCGGAGCAGCTAGGGAGGCCGAGGAGACCTCGTCTGCAGAATTCCAGTCTGCATTGTAGTGTTCCAAGGAGCCGAGGCTCTGGTCACTGTCAGTGCGCAGAGGAGGAAATCCCCACGGTCCGCCCTGCTCGATGCCCCTAACCGAGGCCTCCAAGGCCAAAGCAGCCTCGGAGCTTGAAGCAGGCCGGTTATCCAATATAAGAGATGCCCTCCGAGCATATTCTTCGGCCGGAGGGGCAGTCTCATCAACGGGTGCGGCGAATGGAGGAATTCGGCGTGTCACCGGGGGAGGAGACCTCGGTTGCATCCTTGAAGGAGAAGAGATAGTCAGGGTGCCAGACCCAGATGTTGGTTTGGGGGTGACCTTAGACTTCACCGTCTCTTTCTCTTTCTCCTTGCCCTTCTCCAACGGCAAGGTAGTCTGGCGAACTGGTTTTTGGGGCTGTTGCTTGGGCTGTTGCTTCTGCTGTTGCTTCTGCTGATGCTTCTGCTGTTGCTGCTTTGGTTGCGGGCAGTCTGGCTGCGGGGGGAGAGTCGAGGCTCCGGCAAGGCGGTAGCCGGAGTTCTGGCGCGATTGGTCCCCGCATCCGTTTGAGGACGCGGAGAAGTCTGACCTCGGGTGGGGGCAGATTTCCCCAAGGCCGGGCCAGACCTCGGTGGAGGAGATCCGGGGCGAGAGTTCGTCGGGGTGGTCGTGGCTTCAGAGGCACCAACGGGTGCAGTCATGGAGGATACCTCCTGATCCACGTCTATGGGGTCACTGCAACGAAGGAAGATGGTTAAGTGTTAATACCGAGATAATATGTTTAAGCAACAAACATTGTTGGCTATAGAAGCAAAGCATTACCCATCCGAGGTAGGAAACCTCTTGCCCCCCTGGGCATGAGGAGGATCCGGACTTCTTCAGCCGACGTCTCTTGACCGGAGCCTCAGTGGGTCCGGAGGCTCCAGTGGCGGATGGTTCGGCGGCCGAAGTTGCGGCACCAGCGCGTTTCCGGCTGGTTGCTGGAGTAAAGTTCGGAAGGTGAGGAAGGCAGGAGATAGGTACCGCGTTTATTGGTTCCATGACGAGAAACCCCTCCTCGTCATCCGAAATCTCTTGAACTGAAGCTTGTGCTTGAGGCTTACCCGCGGTGGTGATGCGGGCCGAGGCAATGGGCATATAATCCTCGTTGTCAGGGTCCACGTTGGATGGTGGGTCCTCGACAGGGAGATCCTTGCCGAAGTGGTCCGCAGGATGGACTCCATCCTCGGCGGTCTGGCGGGAGAACAGCTGTATGGCAGACATATGAAAAGGAGTTAGGAAGAAAATTGTCAAGATGAACGTCGGTAGCAAGACCTCGGTGGTAAAGGAGTACCGAAGAAAACGTCGGAATAGCGTACCTGTTTCGCTGGCTTGGTCCGGTAGTGGGGTTCTCTTCCCCATGTCCAAGCGTCAGGGATCTTGGACTTGGTGATAGCTCGGACTCGCCGAGCTACCGCGGCGTTGTCCAGTGCAACGTGCGTATGGCGGGTGGGGTCATAAAGACCGCTCATGTGGCAGATCTTGTGAGACCTCGCCTGGAGAGGGGAGACCCTGCGCTTCACGAATGTGCAGGCCAGGTCATCAGCCGTCAGGACTTTCCCGTCGTTTCCGGGGTCCTCCGGGTCCTGCCATTTCGCAATGTACTCATGGATGGACTTGAGTTCGCCGCTGTGAGGGGGAGTGTAGTCCCAGTTGAGCTGTTCTGTAGGAGGGCTGAGGTTAAACGCCGGCAGGTTGAGGAGGTCCTCTTCGCCGGAGTTCTTCACGTAAAACCACGTCCGGAGCCACTTGCGAACGGTGTCCGGAGTAGTGATACGTGGGAAGATGGAGTTTCGGCGAGGAGCTACGGTGGCAGCTCCGCAGGCGGTTAATTGCTTGGGCAGATCCTTGTTCTTTGGATCCGGGATCACTTGCCGCTTGAGTTGGAAGTAGCGAGAAAAGAGGTCTACCGTGGCTTTGAGGCCGAGGTATCCCTCAGAGAAGGAAACGATGCAGGAGAGAGTGGTGATGGCGTTGGCGGGGAGGTGATGAACCTGGAGTCCGAACTTGTCGAGGAAGCTCCGGAAGAAATCACTAACGGGCAGTCCGAAGCCGCGCTGGAAGTGCGCGACGAAGACCACCCGTTCCCCTTCCTTGACTTGAGGCTCGAGTTCGCCCTCCGGCAGGCGACATTCTACCCCGGCGGGAATCCGCCGAGTTGCCCTGAGCCACTGGATTTCGTCCGGAGTTACATCCGAACCTTCCCAGCCGGCTCGTTCTCCGACCTCCAGTTCGAGGTATGGCCCGAGGAACAGACCGATGGATTTCTCGGGTATTTGTCCGTGACCTGCAAAACATCGTAGCGCATGTGGTTTCGGGTTGAACCTGATGCGGCCTTTCATCCGAGGCTGCGAGACCACATCAGCTTCGGGGACTACTGTCGGGGGTTACCCCCGGGTAGGGTAATGATGAGGTAAAGACATGTAAGGTTAAGGCAGTAAGCTGTCCGAGGGAACGATTGAGCAAGGACGCAGGAGGCGTCATCCGACGTAAGGTGTACGTCCGAGGTATACTTTCCGAGGTATATCCTCCGAGGTATCAACCTCGGGGCAGTCAGCTAGCTACCACAGGAATAAGATATTCTCTACCGAGGTATAGATCAGGAGTGTTATCCGAGGTTGGCAGCAAGGATCGAGGCATGTCAGAGAGGTCACGGGTGCCGCAGAGCTCGTAGCCCGAGGCTTCAGAGGACGGCGAGGTCCGTCCACGGGATTCCCGGAAGCTCGGGGGCCTAGGAGCTGACTTGGCTATTTCGGGAAAGGTCTACAGGCTAGACCTCGGCAGGCTACTGAAGTATGACCGAAGAGGAAAGCTAGGCCTGGCTGGCCTGACAGTCCGGCCGTTGGCTGGCAGGAGGCAGAGGCTTGTCTTCTACCTTTTGGCCATGCCATTGTCAGTTGTAGGCAGGGGTAAAAATGTACTTCGGCCTGTGTATATATGCGGCTTCTACCTCCAGAGAGGAGAGGCACAAACCCTAGCTCATTTCCCCCTTCGTAGTTTCACCTTCTACCTCGAGCTCTCACTTTGGTAGCAACATACAGCTCGAGGAGCACCTTGTACTGAGAACCACACTGATATATTGAGAGAGGCAAGGCAGGAGTAGGGGTTTTACTTCCTCACGAAGGCCCCGAACCTGGGTACATCGTGGTGTCTTTTGTGTTCTTGGCTTTCTTGGTTTCTTGTTCATGTTCTTGTGGTTTCTTGCATGTTCTTGCTTGTGCACGTCTTGAGTGCATAAACCCTCCCCGGATTCCCCCAACGACCGTTCGGCCCCAACTAAGCCATACCCATGGCATCTGCCGTGATCCCACCACGACAGTTGGCGCCCACCGTGGGGCAGATTGAGGCGTTGGGTGGAGTTTCCATCCGGACGGGCTCCTCTGGTGTGTTCTTTCTGGCCTTGTTACCAAGATCGGCGAGTTCGCCTTTGTGAGCGACAATGCGGGGTGCTTCGCCGGCAAGCCTTTCCCCACCGATGGTTCCTCATGATGCTCGGCAGCTTCCCCACTTACGTTGCTGTCGAGGTGGTTCGCGAGTACCCGGAGCAGGTGCTCGTGGACGACGAAACTCCTCTCCTGGCGGCTTTGGGTCGGCGTGTCACTCGCCCTCCGAGGTGTGTGGAGGTGATGATGGCTGGTACCAGCCTGCAGCTAGCAAGGCAGATGCTGGCAAGGTCGCGCTAGCCGAGGTGGAGGCGACGCCAACCGCGCTGCCTGAGAAATCAGGTCGGACGGCGAAGTTTCCGTACGAGAAACCTAGTCAGAATGAGCAGTTGGGCATGCCAAGGGAAGAAGTTCCCTTAGAAGCTATCGTTGATAGGTTAGCTCGGCCACTCGCAGTAGAGGCAAGTGTGGAGCATACGGTGGCCGGGTTAGAGGCAGAGCGCCAGAGGGTGCTGAGAGAAGCTCGGTTGCTGGCCGAGGCTAAGCAGCAGTTCGATATGGAGCAGAAGGAGTACAATGCTGCACATGGTATAGAGGATGGTTTTACTCCGGTTGTGCGGCGTAAGAAAGCTGCTCTGCTCAACCGAGGCAAGGACCTCTATGGGGAGATGGCTAGGGCTGCAGTCTCGGGCTCGAGTAAGGCAACAAGTAGCAGGTCGGCTACTGGTAGGCCGGTGTATAGTTCACCAGCTAAGAACCTTAGAGCAGCCGAAGCAGTAAGGGCCGGGCTATCGGAGTTGACCGGAGATGCATGGCGTGAGCAGCAGAAGCGGCTCAATGAGTTAGTGCATGTGGCCAGCAAGCAAAATGAAGCCCTCCGCAAGGCCGGGCTTGGCGGTTCGCAGGTCCATTCGATTAGGCCAGTTAGCCAGGGGTCCAAGGGGCAAGCCTCGTCTCCACACGTCGGAGGAGCCGATCGTGCCCGGAGTGTCACTTCAGGTCGGAACAAGGAGATGCAGCTGCAAGTGTACGATCCGGTGTTAGCTGGGAAGCAAAAGGTCGGCAACGCTAGCCGAGCCAATGGAGACCCCGGCCCAGGTGATGCAAGCCGAGCTAAGGGCCGTTCAGCTCAGGGAAATCAGAACGGTGGGCAAGCAGCGTCGGCTGGCCGAGGTAAACCACCTCAGCCCCCGAGGCATCAGCAGCAACCCCGGCCGCAGGAGCAGTATCAGCAAGAGCCGGAGTATGTTCCGCAGCCGAAGAACGTCGGTCGAGGTGGCGACCGATATGATGATGGAAATTCAGCCATGGAGCGGGCTGGATTCTATAGAGTGGATGGTGCATTGGGAGAACGTATCGGAGCTCGGACGTTGCCTACAGGTGATGCGCGCTACAAGCTAGATCGGATTTACATGTCCGAGAATTGGAGGAGGAAGGCCCTCCTGGTCCGGCGTGTTTTGGACCTCGGATCATGAAGGAACCACCTCCACCGGTGTCTCAGTTTCAGTTGGGTCGGAGTACCAGGCCGTACAATGGGAGCACCAAGCCGCAAGATTGGCTAGCTGATTATGTTTCAGCAGTATACATTGCGGGGGGCAATCGCCGATGGGCGGTCCGGTATCTCCCGCACATGTTGGAAGGTCCTGCTCGGATCTGGCTGAACAATCTGCCGGAGAATAGCATCGATTGCTGGCTGGATTTAGAGGAGGCATTCAATAGCAACTTCGCCAGCACTTACAGGAGGCCAAACCGACCTCAGCTTTTGCAGGCGTGCAAGCAGGAGGACAATGAGACTGACCGAGAATTCTTGACTCGGTGGAGCAATGTTCGGAACTCCTGTGAGGGAGTTATCGAAGCACAGGCTATAGCGTGGTTTGCTGATGGATGTCGGTATGGTAGCATGTTGTGGCAGAGGCTCCAGAGAGATATGCCAAAGACTCTGGCCGAGACGATTCGGATAGCTGATTCCTATGCCCTTGGCGATCCGATGCAGCCTCTGCTGGATGGGAATGCCCGGAACAGGAGGAATCCGATGAACAACCGCAACAACGGACCGAGGTTTGATAACCGTCAAGAGTTCGGGCAGAAGAGGAGAGAACCAGATTTCCAAGTCAATGCTGTAAACCCAAGTCAGTCCGGACCTGGAGGCGCCCAGAAACCGAAGACTGAGGGTCAGGCGTGGACTCCGAACCAGAACCAGAATCAGGGAGGTGGTGCGAAGCAGTGGCAGGAGGCCGGACCACCTGTGACTTACGAGTCATTGGTGAATGGACCATGTATCTATCATGGCAGGAATGGCAGAACACCCAACCATACCACTCTGCAGTGTAGTTTTCATCACCGAACCGCTGCAGAAGGGGCGAAAGCTGGGGCAAACCGGAGTGGGCCACCGAACCAATGGCGTAGACCTCAATATCCGAACACGCAGCAGCAGCATAAGCCGACCATAGCGGCGCAGAATCAGAGCTTAACCGGAGCAAATTCAACCCCGGTGCATGCGGCCCAAAACCAGAAGACGGTGCAGGCGAAACCGGTGAATGCAGTGAGTGCCCAGGGCAACAACAACAACGGTGGTGCCGGCCAAAGCCAAACGTGGTCCTTTGAGAATCAGAGGTATGAGAACCCCGGTAATGATTATAGGGAAGTACATCAGAGCTACGTGGTGTTTGTGACTGAGTCAACTGATAAGAAGAGTATGCTGAGGCGTGCCAAGGAGGTGAATGCAGTATCTCCGGCGGTGGTGAAATACATGAACTGGTCCGAGCAAGAGATCACTTGGAGCAGGCAAGATACACCTCGGATCATGCCGAGCCCTGGAAACTATGCACTGGTGGTGGATCCGACGTTTTGTGGGCCGACCAACAATGTGAGATTCACCCGAGTCTTGGTGGACAATGGGAGTGCCATAAATATCATGTACCGAGACACAATGGTCAAGCTGGGATACTCACCGAACCAGTTGCAGCCTAGCAGCTGTACATTTCACGGTATTGTGCCCGGGGTCTCTTGTGCACCTATGGGAAAGATTTGGGTCGACGTGGGTTTTGGTACCCGAGATAACAGCCGAGTTGAAAGTCTTGAGTTCGAGGTTGTGGACTTGCAGAGCCCTTACCATGCCTTGCTGGAAGGCCAGCCTTGGCCAAGTTCATGATCTCCACTCATGTGGCTTACCTAAAGATGAAAATGCCGGGGCCCAAGGGAATAATAACCATTTCTGGTGACTACAAGAAGGCTATGCAATGTGCCTCGGCGGGATCCAGTTTAGCCGAGTCCTTGGTGATCGCGGCGGAGAAGAAGCAACTTCAGAAGGTGGTGGCAATGGCGCAGTCTACTCAGCTCGGCATGTCCGGACTAATTACTCCGGACATGAGCGCTTCATTCGAGGTGCCCAAGGAGACCAAGAAAATCCCGCTGGACTCGGAGAACCCGGAGCGTTTCGCCATCATTGGTACTGGCATGGACGAGAAATAGGAAAGCGCGCTCTGTCACTTCCTCCGTGAGAATCGGGACATTTTTGCATGGTCGGCTAAAGACCTGCCAGGTGTTCCGAGGGAGTTGGCAGAGCACTCTTTGTTTGTTCGGCCAGAGGTGAAACCAGTGCGTCAACCGACGCGGCGGCTCTCAGATGACCGAAGAAAGGTGGTACTCGAAGAACTGGCGAAGTTACTGGCTGCAGGCTTCATCATGGAAGTGCTGCATCCGGACTGGATATCTAATCCAGTCCTCGTGGAGAAAAAGAAGGACGAACCGGCGGTAGTCAAGGTGTGGCGCATGTGCATTGACTTCACCAACCTGAACAAGGCGTGCCCGAAGGATCCCTTTCCTTTACCTCGGATTGATCAAGTGATCGATTCTACGGCTGGATGTGAGCTGTTGTCTTTTATTGATGCATATTCTGGTTTTCACCAGATCCCACTGAACACTGATGATCAAATAAAGACTGCCTTTATTACCCCGTACGGGGCGTATTGCTATCGTGTCATGTGTTTCGGTTTGAGAAATGCCGGGGCAACTTATCAAAGGTGTATGCAGAAGTGCTTACATTCTCAAATGGGCAAGAATGTGCAAGTGTATGTCGATGACATTGTTATCAAAACTAAAAAGAAGCATACTCTCATCGAAGACCTCGAAGAGACATTTGCAAATTTAAGAAAGTATCGGTTGAAACTTAACCCGGACAAGTGCACCTTTGGTGTCCCGGCTGGAAAATTGCTCGGTTTCCTCGTATCGAGCCGAGGTATAGAAGTTAACCCGGCTAAGATCCGAGCTATCGAAAGAATGAAGTTGCCGAACTGTTTAAAAGATGTGCAGAAGTTCACGGGATGCCTTGCATCTTTAAGTCGGTTTGTAAGTCGGCTAGGAGAAAAAGCCTTACCATTGTATCAACTTATGAAGAAAAGTACCAGTTTCACTTGGACCCCGCAGGCGGACGCGGCGTTCAATGAGCTGAAGAAGATGTTGTCCACTGCTCCGGTGTTGGCATCCCCTTTGCAGAATGAACCGATGTTGATATACATTGCGGCTACAAACCGGGTCGTAAGTGTTGCAGTGGTGGTGGAGCGAGACGAAGGAGGCAAATCGGTGCAGAGACCAATCTACTACCTGAGCGAGGTGATATCCACGTCGAAGCAAAACTACCCCCACTACCAGAAGATGACGTACGGAGTATACCTGGCGGTTAAGAAACTGAAGCATTACTTCCAAGAGCATCCCATGACGGTGGTATGTGATGCTCCAATCTCGGAGATCATCGGATGCAAGGACGCAACTGGGCGAGTTGCCAAATGGGCGATCGAGGTATCTCCATACACTCCGCATTATGAAAGGCGAGATGCAATCAAGTCGCAGGCGCTGCCGGACTTTTTATGCGATTGGGCCGAGATGCAATATGAGCCGCCCTTGCCGGACTATAATTATTGGAAGATGCACTTTGATGGGTCCAAGACCAAGGTCGGATTAGGTGCCGGCGTAGTCCTAACCTCGCCGAAGCAAGACCAGTTGAAGTATGTGCTGCAAATCCATTTCTCGGCGTCGAACAACGTGGCGGAGTATGAGGCCCTGATCCATGGGCTCAAGGTGGCAAAGGAGATAGGTGTCCGGCGTATAGAATGCTTCGGCGATTCAGCTTTGGTGGTGCATCAATCCACCGGCACTTGGGATGCGTTGGATGCGAACATGGAGTTGTATCGGTTTCATGTGCAAAAGGTGTCTGGGTTCTTCGAAGGATGTGAGTACAAGCACATACCTCGGGGGGAGAATGAAGCCGCCGACGTATTGTCCAAGCTCGGTTCATCCAAAGAACCGGTGCCACCGGGGATAGCGCTGAACCATTTGAGAACTCCTTCAATCAAGCCCTCGCCTGACTCCGAGTCAATTTTCTTACCGCCAAGTTCGGAGTCTGAGCCTATTCCTATGGAGGTAGACGTCGGATGCGTTTGGCCGGACTCGGGGACTGCTTCGCAGTATCCGAGGACTGATGGAGCTTTTCCTATGGAGATAGATGATGGGAACTTCGGGTCTGACCCGGGGACTTCGCACCAACACTCGGGGACTGGCCGAGCAATGGTGGAGGAAATCATGAAGGAGATCATGGCGACCGAACCAATGGAGATAGATGAGAGGCTTTTTCCTCTGCATCCAGTGCCGGAATGGGCGGAGCAGATCATGAACTTCATAGCCGATGGAAGTTTGCCAAGTGATACAACCGAGGCAAGGAGAATCCAGAGGAGAGCTAAGGGATACACCATCATCAACAAGGAGCTATACAAGAGAAGTGTGACCGAGGTGTTGCAGAGGTGTGTCGAACCAGCTGAAGGCAAGGAGATGCTTTTAGAAATCCACCAAGGAGAATGTGGACATCATTGCAGCACAAGAGCTCTGGTGGCCAAGGTGTTCCGGCACGGGTTCTATTGGCCCACCGCCAATGCCGATGCAGAAGATATAGTTCGGAAATGTGAAGGGTGCCAAAGGTTCGCCAAGCAGCAGCACATGCCAGCTTCGGCGCTCAAGACCATTCCTATCACGTGGCCCTTTGCAGTTTGGTGTCTGGACATGGTGGGAGAATTCAAGCCAGCCCGAGGCAATATGACTCACATACTGGTGATGGTGGACAAATTCACTAAGTGGATCGAGGTGAAGCCAATCCGAAAAGTGGATGGTCATACGGCGGTGACCTTTTTGAAGGAAATAATCCTGAGATACGGATATCCTCATAGTATCATTACAGACAACGGCACGAACTTTGCTGTCGGAGAGTTTGCTCGGTTCTGCATGAGTAAGGGAATTCGACTTGATGTAGCCTCGGTGGCTCACCCACAGGCTAATGGGCAAGTAGAGAGGTCAAATGCATTGGTATTGGCCGGAATCAAAGCTCGGTTGGTAGAACCACTGTTGAAAACACCGGGGTGTTGGATCGATGAGATACCAGCAGTTCTGTGGGGTCTAAGGACCACACCGAACAGATCAACTGGCTATACGCCATTTTTCATGGTCTATGGGGCCGAGGCAATGCTGCCAACCGACATTGAATATGATGCGCCCAGAGTGGCAATGTACACAGAAGCCGAGGCTAAAGAAGCTCGGGAAGATGCTGTAGATCTGCTCGAGGAAGCAAGAGAATTGGCCTTATCTCGGTCAGCAATATATCAGCAGGGTCTCCGACGTATCAAAGTCGGCATGTAAAACCCCGAAAGTTTAATGAAGGAGATCTAGTGCTGAGGCTTGTTCAGCGCAGCAAAGGTCGGCACAAGTTGTCACCTCCATGGGAGGGACCATACATTGTGAGCCGAGCTTTGCACAATGATTCGTACTATCTTATAGATGCACAGGAGCCAAGGGGAGATGGGCTGGATAGACCCGATGCGAGCTTCAGCGTCCATGGAATGTAGCTCTACTCCGACCCTTCTACTGTTGAAGGAAGTAATGTATGTACCTCGGCTGATCTTTAAATAAAAACTTCGGCACCTCGAGAGTGAGCTCGGGGACTGCCTCGCTCTTATGATTGCATGTTTCTTTTTGTTTGTACTCTTTCTTCGTTCGTATGCCGAACTATTTTGAACCTCGTCTCAAACTTCAAGTACTGTATGCTATGTAACTAATCTTGTGACTCGACTGACGAACGCCAGCATGGCAGTCAAGAGCAAAGACGAAAGAACATGGGAAACATGAAAATGAACTCGGGGACTCGGTCCAAAAAGACAGTTCGGCATATGTCGTTTACTAACCCCTGTTTTTACTTCTTTTTTATGTCGGATGACTTTGAAACATACCTCGGAATTTACCAAGTACTGTATGCTATGAACAACAATCTTGTGACTCGACTGTCGAACGCCAGAATGGCAGACAAGAGCAAAGAATGCCAAATATAGTAAACACGAAAGTAAACTCGAGCAATCATTCAAAAGGATTCGACATAAAGCTTAGAAAAGCATGGTTCGAATGAGCATGATAGTAATAGAGGTAGCAAAGGAACTACTTAAGTTTGATTACATCTGCGTCCCGGCATACCGGGGATTTAATGAAGTTTTTTGGCCAAGCATAAGTTCAGGTCGAGGCATCAGGAATTACGTCGGCAGCAGCCGATGTAGCAGGGATTTCGTCCGGAGCCGAGGTAGCCTGGGAAGTGCTGGCAACGTCGGCAGTAACCTCGGCACCAGGTTGTGGAGAAGCCTCGGTTTCTGCTTCGCGGGTTTCACCGCCGTCACCTTGCTCGGCCTCGACGTCGGATTCTGTTTCGTATTCCTCGTCTTCTGGCTCGTAATCCTCGGCGTCGGAGTAGGTGTCTCCTTCGCTCAAGTTCTTCGTGGTGGCATATCCAGCAAAGTAGTTGGCCATCTTTTGGCGGCGCGCGACAAGGATCGGGTCGGACGACCAAGGGAGCCTCGCCGGAGAGTGTTCATCTTCTCGAGGTCGATCTTCTCGCACCAAGTCATGATAAACCTGAGAGCGGCATCAGCTCCAGCGCGAGCTGAAGATGAGCGCCACTCTCGCAATCTTCTTTCGGTGTCGCGAAGCTGGGCGGCGAGCTCGGGCGTAGATTTGGGAGCGTCGGCAAGAGGCCATAAGGCTCGGAAAGCAGACCACCTGCATCAAGAAGTTCCGACCCAATGGTTTTCAAGGGATTGATCCGAGCCTTGATGGCCACGATGTGGTCCTCAACGGTCCAGACGGGGTTCGTCTCCTTACGCCTCTCCCTGTGCCGAGCAGTGATACTGCGGGCCGAGACTTGGGTGTAGGTGAAATGCTCTGCAGAAGGATAGCATGTTAATAATGAAAGAGATAGTTCGGCAAAGAGCCGGTATTGTTGAGGACAAAGCAAAGCTAAGGGGGCAAGAAACTTACCGTCCATCTCGCGGTTGATAGTTTGCAGCGTCGGGAGAAACTGGTTGACCTGCGCTTGCAGAGCTTCCAAAGCCTCTGTGGCCGAGGTGGCGCGGGTCTCGGCTAACTGGAGCGCTTCCTGGTGATCCTTGGCGGCATCCTCCCGAAGTTTCTTCTCTGTTTCGACAACACTGGCCTTTTCCGCCTGCAGCTGCTCTTTTTCAGACGTCCGCAGCTCAGTGATGCGCTTGAGCTCCTTTACCAGACGAGCTACTTCGGCTTTCTCTTGTTGTAGCTTCTCGTCCAAAGAGTTCTTTTCTGCAAGGACGGCCTTGTGCTCGTCGTGGAGTTTCTTGTGGTCAAACAAGAGGGTATGAAAGATATCCGTGCGGACGTTCATAGTATTCTGCAAGGAAGAAAAACATAGCTCGGTTAGAAAGGCTATACCTCGACAAGAGTCTCGGGGACTCGGAGTCAAATCATTGGGAAAATGTTGCCGGGGTATGCCTCGACAGGAGTCTCGGGGACTCGTACCCGAGGTGCATGCTAAAGTAAGATAAAATGGTTTGGATACGTCGGATGAAAATGGAAAGTTGAGATTCAAGCCAAACAATTTTAACTCCGGCGGAGCGTCAATAGTTTACCTCGAATCTCGGGGACTGGGAATGGTGGATATTAGATGAGATACTGCATGAAAGTAAAGAGAATAGGACTTACGTCGATGTTTTGAGCAGCACGCAGGGCAGCAGTTTGTAGATCATATACGCTTCGGCCGCAGGCGCTGTTTCCCGCAGGATGCTCAGCCACCGGAGCAGCTAGGGAGGCCGAGGAGACCTCGTCTGCAGAATTCCAGTCTGCATTGTAGTGTTCCAAGGAGCCGAGGCTCTGGTCACTGTCAGTGCGCAGAGGAGGAAATCCCCACGGTCCGCCCTGCTCGATGCCCCTAACCGAGGCCTCCAAGGCCAAAGCAGCCTCGGAGCTTGAAGCAGGCCGGTTATCCAATATAAGAGATGCCCTCCGAGCATATTCTTCGGCCGGAGGGGCAGTCTCATCAACGGGTGCGGCGAATGGAGGAATTCGGCGTGTCACCGGGGGAGGAGACCTCGGTTGCATCCTTGAAGGAGAAGAGATAGTCAGGGTGCCAGACCCAGATGTTGGTTTGGGGGTGACCTTAGACTTCACCGTCTCTTTCTCTTTCTCCTTGCCCTTCTCCAACGGCAAGGTAGTCTGGCGAACTGGTTTTTGGGGCTGTTGCTTGGGCTGTTGCTTCTGCTTGCTTCTGCTGATGCTTCTGCTGTTGCTGCTGTTGGTTGCGGGCAGTCTGGCTGCGGGGGGAGAGTCGAGGCTCCGGCAAGGCGGTAGCCGGAGTTCTGGCGCGATTGGTCCCCGCATCCGTTTGAGGACGCGGAGAAGTCTGACCTCGGGTGGGGGCAGATTTCCCCAAGGCCGGGCCAGACCTCGGTGGAGGAGATCCGGGGCGAGAGTTCGTCGGGGTGGTCGTGGCTTCAGAGGCACCAACGGGTGCAGTCATGGAGGATACCTCCTGATCCACGTCTATGGGGCACTGCAACGAAAAGAAGATGGTCAAGTGTTAATACCGAGGTAATATGTTTAAGCAACAAACATTGTTGGCTATAGAAGCAAAGCATTACCCATCCGAGGTAGGAAACCTCTTGCCCCCCGGGCATGAGGAGGATTTCCGGACTTCTTCAGCCGACGTCTCTTGACCGGAGCCTCAGTGGGTCCGGAGGCTCCAGTGGCGGATGGTTCGGCGGCCGAAGTTGCGGCACCAGCGCGTTTCCGGCTGGTTGCTGGAGTAAAGTTCGGAAGGTGAGGAAGGCAGGAGATAGGTACCGCGTTTATTGGTTCCATGACGAGAAACCCCTCCTCGTCATCCGAAATCTCTTGAACTGAAGCTTGTGCTTGAGGCTTACCCGCGGTGGTGATGCGGGCCGAGGCAATGGGCATATAATCCTCGTTGTCAGGGTCCACGTTGGATGGTGGGTCCTCGACAGGGAGATCCTTGCCGAAGTGGTCCGCAGGATGGACTCCATCCTCGGCGGTCTGGCGGGAGAACAGCTGTATGGCAGACATATGAAAAGGAGTTAGGAAGAAAATTGTCAAGATGAACGTCGGTAGCAAGACCTCGGTGGTAAAGGAGTACGAAGAAAACGTCGGAATAGCGTACCTGTTTCGCTGGCTTGGTCCGGTAGTGGGGTTCCCTTCCCCATGTCCAAGCGTCAGGGATCTTGGACTTGGTGATAGCTCGGACTCGCCGAGCTACCGCGGCGTTGTCCAGTGCAACGTGCGTATGGCGGGTGGGGTCATAAAGACCGCTCATGTGGCAGATCTTGTGAGACCTCGCCTGGAGAGGGGAGACCCTGCGCTTCACGAATGTGCAGGCCAGGTCATCAGCCGTCAGGACTTTCCCGTCGTTTCCGGGGTCCTCCGGGTCCTGCCATTTCGCAATGTATCCCATGGATGGACTTGAGTTCGCCGCTGTGAGGGGGAGTGTAGTCCCAGTTGAGCTGTTCTGTAGGAGGGCTGAGGTTAAACGCCGGCAGTTGAGGAGGTCTCTTCACCGGAGTTCTTCAGTAAAACACGTCCGGAGCAAGTCGAGCCACTGCGATCGGTTCCGGAGTAGTGATACGGGGGAAGATGGAGTTTCGGCGAGGAGCTACGGTGGCAGCTCCGCAGGCGGTTATTGCTTGGGCAGATCCTTGTTCTGTTGGATCCGGATCACTTGCCGCTTGAGTTGGGAAGTAGCGAGAAAAGAGGTCTACCGTGGCTTTGAAGCTGGTACCCTCAGAGAAGGAACGATGCAGAGAGAGTGGTGATGGCGTTGGCGGGGAGTGATGAACCTGGAGTCCGAACTTGTCGAGGAAAGCTCCGGAAGAATCACTACGGGCAGTCCGAAGCCGCGCTGGAAGTGCGCGACGAAGACCACCCTTCCCCTTCCTTGACTTGAGGCTCGAGTTCGCCCCTCCGGCAGGCGACCATTCTACCCCGGCGGGAATCCGCCGAGTTGCCTGAGCCACTGGATT